>VMDO01031631.1:0-19867 GCA_007922755.1 Pedetes capensis
AAGCTAAGTTGATTGTAAACTTTATGACTGTTACAAAGTCCATTGCACTGCAGTTACCTTTGTGAGCTATTTTTAGTATCTCCTTGAGTCGCTATATAAGCATGAGTATAGAGAATAAAGTTTAGCTCAAGACCATCAGTCTTGGCCTCTTCGTCTCCTTCATCCTCGGCTCTCCCCTTCCCACGCTGGGCCCCGACAACTTAGCAATAACTATGTCTGATGCCATACCATACAAAAGTTGTTAGCCTATTTATTGGCAAAGATAGTGCATTATTTCAGATGTCTTCAGTGCAGCCAACAGCAAGCTGAAAATAATTTGGATAGGCAGAGCATAGAGGTCTATAAATAAAAGAATAGAGTACACAAGCTTAAAGATTCCATTTATCCAAGATTTTTGGCTCTGTTTACTCACATTTGGAAATGACCAAAAAGTAATTTTGATGAAAGCTTACCACATCCACTGGATCATGAACCCATACTTACAGGATGTGGTTTGAAGCATATGTACTATTTCTAGGAAAGACATGCACTTTACTTCTCACACCAGATGTGGCCAAAGAGGAGAACAGAAAAAGAAGACCCTCCCAAAGAGAAAATCCAGAGACTGCCAAGGAAAATGGACAAGAGAGTTCTTATTGAAAAATAGGACCTGGGACTCCAAGAGATATACTAAAGAGCTCACTCCATAGCCAGGGTAGCAGGCCCTCACCATTTCTGCTCAGCAAGAGTTGGTGATTTCTGTTTACCAGAGAGGCTACTCAGGTTTTTACATTAATAAAAACATCTGAGTTGCTGAACCACAAGGAGTCACACGGAGACTGGGTGGAGGGAAATGTACATCACTGACTGATGTAGGATACAGTGACTGTGGGGGAAATACTAGGATTTCTCTCCTTGAAAAGGAGAAAAAAGGTACAAGGCCCTGGGGTATCCAAAGAAGCAAATTGTGTATGCTGAGGTAGATTGCATACTTGTTCTCAACTCTCTACTTCCTCCTGTGCAGAGGAAATAGTGTCTACACATACTTATTTCAGTCATGGAAGGTCAGAGGGTACGTGAGCAGAGGCTTTAAATGTGCCTAAATGTGCTTTTTGTACCTCACCATCAGAACATGCCCAGTAACTGTTAATTCAAGGAGAATGAGGTGACATGAAGCAGACTCAAAGTCAATTTCAAGGAGTGGGCCTAGAGTTAGTGAACGCTTAGTGAAGAGCAAAAATGTCACCTCTGGCCACAGTACTGAGAAAAATAAATGCTTGTTATTGTGAACCATTACATTTCAAGACAGTTTCTTATGCCATGTGATGACCAGTAACTGCTGACAGCTACAGCTAAAATCAGAAATTTGGGAGAATCTCATCAGTAAACATGGTTACTGAAGAGATAGAAAACACAATGAGAAGACTTTAAATAAACTCCTGAAACTCCAAGAACAGATGAGAAAAAAGAAAGATCTTTTTAAAAATGTACATACTTCCTAGAGTAGTTAGGAAGCCCAGGTCATGGAGCCTAAGACATAAAAGTGGACAGACAGATCTAGATAATACTTAAAGAAGAATTGAACAGTTTTGTTGTGTTTTGTTGTTTTGGGAAATTAAAGTACAAAGTTGCTATCTCATTATAAAAAATTGATAAAAACAAAAAAGTGGACATAGTATTGGGATGTACTGCTCAGATTTTAAAAGAATGGTAAAAGGTCTAGAAAAATGGAAACAAAAGTGTAAATAATACTATTAAATAAGCTCAGCAAAAAACATCAAGTTTCTAAGGAATACATTAAATGAAGAATACAGGACTTCCTTAAAAAGGAAGTCAGGAAAGTATTACATAGAGTAATTGCAAGGCCTTCTCCCTTTCTAAAAAGGAAATTGATGGATTTGAGAATAAGGATATTAAAAAAGATGTTTAAGAGTCTGCAGGAAATAGAAGAGCTAGGACAAAGTATGGATGTCATGTAGAATATTTTATGACAAACTGCTAACCTGAGCCAATAATTCCTAGGCTCAGAAGAAATTGTTGCTCTTTAGAAAGGTGAGTGGGTGTGGAGGTCAAGAGGGAAAACTACAATGTTTAGCTTAAAAGATTTCAAAGCAAACTTAAAGAATCATACAAACAAAACTAAAGTATCTTTTTTTTTGAAGTTGGTGTTATATTTTAAAAAATATATAGAAAAATAACAAGTCACAAATGTAGTAATAATGTGTGGTAGATCATTAATGCCTAAGAGTCCAGGGAAGAACTGGTCAATAGCATAAAAGATATTATAGAAGAGAGTTAGAAACCAAATGAAGAAAAGAAACAAAATATATGAACACAGAATTTATACAAGTAGTTGTACAACTATTGTAAATACAAAAAATTAGTTGTAGTGTATAATTGAAATATTTGTATATATAAAGCCTACAAATACTTTGTGTAATATGTAGAACAGTTACAGGTCAGATAGGATTATTTATTAGCAAAGCTTTGCTAAAAGTATAGCTCCTACTATAAATAAAATTAATCAATACTTTAAATGTGAAGAGTTACTCCTTGAGGATGAATAACTTAGAAATATTGTTCAGTTTGACTCAACAAATGTTTAGTCATTACAATGTATTAAGCAAATGTTAGGCTCTATGGTAACACATTAGTAATGAAGACAGGCATATATATTCACTATTTCAAGCAGGACAATTGGCTTTAAAGAGAGTGAATATAGCACTCCAGACTGAGACTCCTGCTACTGCTGAGTACTTTGTGAATTCTCTAGAAATGTGTGCACATAAAGTATATGTGATTATGCATGCATGCATATATAATTTACAATTAATATAATATACAATTAATTTAATATACAATTAAACATACATTGTATATACTATGTATGACTGTGATTTTCTTTTAGCATAGCACTTTGAAGATTACTCCATATTAGAATATAGAGTTATTTTATTTTTCCTAATATCATATTTTATTATCCAATGCTGCAACTGTAAAATGGATAGAACTGGAGAACATTATCTTAAGCAAACAAACCCAATCCCCAAAAGAGAAATATCATATGTTCTCACTCATATGTGGGAGCTAAATCTAACTTAAAGGAATAAAATGTCTATAGATATGTAGATATATAGAAATGAACAATAATACTTATGTAAGAAGGGAAACTATAAGTAGAACAGAAGGAAGTGGGAGGGGACCAGAAGGTGGGAGCAAAGTGGAGGAAGGAGTAGAGGAAACAATATAAAGTATAGGGAAGAAGGGAAAAGGGGGAGAGGAAAATCTCAAACTATATGATGCAACTATATGAATACATGGGAAAAATAGGGGAAAGAAAGAAAATAAGTCAATCAGAAGAAAACCCACAAATGCATATGCTTTTTATTACATATTAATCAAATGGCTCAGTAAAATATGTAACTTGATAAATGTATAACCAAAAGTGATATAATAGTCTCATAATGGAAATAGCAAAAGTCATTACTCTATACCCCACCATTTATAAATAATAAAAAATTATGCTCCAATTTATTGAACCACTGGCCTTTAATTAATGTTTACACAGTACTCACTCATTCATTATTATACAACACTTATACATAATGGGCTTCATGCATGGGCTAGTATACCTTTCAAATACATTACTAGAGTGAAATTTCTGTTGGTCAACAAGTGAATTCTAAATTTTCATAGATATTGCCAAATAGCCTTCAAAATAATACATCCATTTGTCCCACCATCCATCCCACCAGCAGAATACAAAAACACATTTGTCCTCACACCGCCAATGCCATTTATTTTCAAACCTTCTGATCCTTGCAAATATGATAACTAAAAAGTTCTCTCATAGTTTGAATTGCATTGATCTTACTATGAACAAACTGAGTATATTTTCATGTATTTAAAAATCTTCTGGGTTGTGTGCAGGGTCAATGGTACACACTTGTAATCCCAGGGACTTGAGAAGTGGAGGCAGGAGGATCACAAGTTCAAGGCCAGAAGCAACCTGCATAACATAGGCTCTGTCTCAAGATAAAAATTTTGAAAAGAGGATGGGGGTGCAGCTCAGTGGTAGAACATTTGTAAAGTATGCACAAGGGTCTAAGTTCAACCCACTTCCCTGCCCATCAATTAATTAATTAATATAAACCCAAACTCTATATTTCCATTCCTGTGAATTATCTGACAATAATGTTGGTTGATTTCTTAAAAATTAATAATTTGGAAGCAATGAGAATATTTTCATATATCTAAGCATTCTTTTCTATTCTTTTGGTTTTATTTATAGCCCTTTAAAATTATGTTGACATTTTAGAAATTTTTCATTTTGAAATTATTGTACACTGACACACAGTTTTAAGAAATAGTGCAGAGAGAGTCAATGTACCTTTCACCCAGTTTCCCTCACTGGTAACATTTTTGCATAACTACAGCATATCATAACTAGGAATTTGATGTTGATGCAATTTATCCACTCTGTTCACTCATATTGACTGATTTGTATGTATATTTTTCATATGTGTAGACTCCTATGAACACCTCTGCAGTTGAGATAGAACAAATTCATCGCAAGGATACTCTGTTACCTTGTTTATTTGTTTCTTTGTTTAGAGGTAGGGTTTAGCTATATGGCCCAGGATCACCTCACACTGACAATCTTGCATCAGTCTCCCAAGTGCTGGGGTTACAGATGTATGCCATCAAGCCCAGCTCCAGCTGCCCTATTATATTCAGAGGCTCTTCCACTTCTCTTCCTTTCCTTAATCCTTGAAAACCACAAGTCTCTTCTCCATGTCTATACTTCTGTCATTTCAAAATATTGTCTATGTGAAAACATACTGTATATGCAATCTTATTTTTTGCCAGAATAAGTCTCTTGAAATAATTCCAAGTTATTGTTTGTACCAGCAGTTCATTCCTTTGTATTGCTGAGTAATGTTCCAGGGCATGGATATTTGACAGTGTGTTTATCCATTCATCCATTGAAGGCCATGTGGGTTATTTCCTTCTTGGGGTCATTACAAATAAAGTTAATGTGAGTAATTATGTCCAAGTTATTACATGAGCATAAAACTCTATTTCTTTGGGATAAATGCTCAAGCCTGAAAACTACTGAATGATATGATATGCACACATTAAATATATACTTTCCCAGAGTAGCAATATCATTTTACATTCCACCTACAGTGTATGGGTGATCCAACTTTATTGAACACCTACCAGCATTTGGAGTTATTACTATTTATATTTTAGCCATTCTGAAAGGTGTGAAGTGATAGCTCATTGTTGTTTCAAACTCCCAAAAAACTACTGATACTGAACTTCTTTTCATATGCCTATTGTCATCTCTGTAGCCTCTTTAGTGAAATTTCTTCAAATATTTGTATCATTTTCTGATTTTATTTACTGTTGTATTGTAGAGTTCTTTGTATATTCTAGAGACTAATCTGTTGTTCATCATCTGCTTCACGAATATTTTTCTTGATTTATTGAGGTATAACAGACAAAAATCATATTTAAAGTGCGCAACATGAAGTTTTGGAGACATGTATATATACACATGTATACACACACACACACACACACACACACACACACACACACACACACATATATATGGAGAGAGAGAGAGAGATGATGACCTTTATGTTAGTTAGTATACCCTCACATAGAGGCCTTTTGTTGGTGAAAACTTTAAGATCTACTTTCTCATTAGGTGTCCTTGAGTCACGTCTGACTCATAGTGACCCTATGTACAACAGATGAAACATTCTCCAACACTGTTCCATGCCTGGTGCTTCTCTGCTATTCATAGGGTTTTCAGTGGCTGACTGTTTTTTGGGGGTGGGCTGCCAGGACCTTCTCCTGACCTTATAGCACGGGAGTCCCAGGCAGTCTCCTATTCAGGTACGAACCAGGCCCGACCCTGCTTAGCTTCAGAGATCTGACAAGATCAGATGCCAGAGTGGTATGGCTGCAAATTTAAATTATATTACACAGTAATATGTACTAATAGCAGTCATCATGCTATACATTAGATCTCCCAAACTTATTCTCCTGCATAGGGAAAATTTGTACCCTTCAACCCAGATCTCCTCATTTCCAGCTTCCCCTGGCTTCTCACAGCCATCATTCCAATCTCTGCTCCTATGAGTTTAACATTTTTAGATTCCATATACAAGTGACAGCAGGCAGTACTTGCTCAGTTTTGTATACATCCTGTTAAACCTGTATAGCATATAGCAAAAAGAATTCACATCTTTAAATGTTGCTTTCCCCTTCCTTGGAGACAGTATAGTTCTCCATTTATCTAGGTCTTCTCCAATTTCTTTCATTAGCATTTTGTTATTTACAACACAGAGATGTCATGAGTGTTTTGTTTAGTTTATCTGAATGTGTTTTATTTGCTTTGGAGTGATTGTGCATAGTATTGTGTGTTGGATTTTGGCTTCTTTCTGCTCATTGTTAGTATGTAAAAATGAAACTCAATCTGTGTGGTGATCTTATATCCTAAGAGCTTACAAACCTCCTTTACAAGTTTGTTGGGGGATTTGTTTGTTTTTATAATCCTTGTGATTTTCCACATATATAATCATGCAAATAAGAGTAGTTTTATTTCTTCTTTTCTGTATGTCTTTTATTTGCCTTGTCTCCTTGCACTGGTTAGAACTTTTAATTCTATGCTAGATTAAAGTCATAAAATGAGAATGGATATCTTTATCTTATTCACAGTCTTAGGGGAAAAACATTCATACTTTCATCATTCATCATGATAATAGCTATAGGGTTTTTGTGAATGTTCTTTATTAATGGAAGTTCACCTCTATTAATTTGCTGAGCACTTTGAGCATGAAGATGTGTAGGATTTTGTTAAATGTTTTTGCTGTATAAGTTGATATGACTATATGTTTTTGGATATGAATTTATTAATGTGTTCTTTCATGATTCTGGGTTTCATGTTTGTCTTGAATTTAATGGTAATTTTTCTCATGTTTAATCTGTAAAGATGATGGTGGGGTGTGTGTGCACAAATGTGTGTTTGTGTGTGTGTGCGTGTGTTGAGGACATTTCCATGTATCTACTCATTTTATTACAGTTTTTTAAAAATCAATTTTTCTTAGACAGTGAGTTTATTACTTTTCTTTTGTGTTTTCAGAATGTATAGATATAACCAGGATTTTTGTCATTTTTACCCTAAAGAAGTTTTATAGATTTCCAATTATTGAGCCATTTTTGCATTCTAAGGGAAAATCTTCCTTAGTCATGATATATACTTCTTCTAAAGTGTTTTGGATTCTTTTCAATGCAGATTTTAGGATTTTTGCAGCATTATTCCTCTGTGCTACTTGGCTGTGTGTGTTGGGGGGAGGTGTTCTGTTTGTCAGGTCTTAGATCAAAATCATGGTAGCTTCACAGAAGGAAATTGGGAATTCGTTCTCTCATTTTCACTCTTGCCTCTGCTCTCTCTCTGCCTTCTCCAAGCTTTTCCTTCTGCCCCAATGTTTCTGTAGAATTTATCTGGGAGCTATCTGGGTTGGTGATTTTTCAGGGAGCAGTACCATGACTATGAGTATTCTTTTTATTGCCTTTCTAGATTTTTTAAATATTTTGGCAACAAATTTGGTAATTTATCCTTTCCCAAAAGATTGTTAGTTAATTTAGCTTTTCAAAATTATTTGTATAGTGCTTAGAAACTTATTATTTTATAACACTGTATCTGTGGTTATATATCAATTTTCAGTTTGAACTTTGAGTATTTGATTTTCTTTGTTGTGGTGGTTGTGGTTGTTGCTTTTTGGAGTCAACTTGTCCATAATCAACTTTTCAATAACTATTTTTTTATAATTGAGTTTCATCTCAAAGCAACAGTTGTTTTGTGCATTATTTTCTTCATATAGTAAATATTAGTTTATTATATTTCTAAATTACTATCTAACATATACCTTCATTTACTTATTCTTTCTGCTCTATTAGTGCTTTTATGCCTGCAGCTGAACCACTGTGGCATCGGATCCCATCAGATCTCAGGAGCTAAGCTGGGTGGGGCCTGGTTAGTCCTTGAATGGGAGACCACCTAAGAACACTGGGTGCTGTAGGCTTCAGAGAAGAACTTGGCAACCCACTTCTGAAATAATCAGACATTGAAAACTTTATGAATAGCAGAAAGGCACTGCCATAGTTCCGGGTATGGCACAGTGTCAGGTACTGTTTCATCTGTTGTTCCTAGAATTGCTATGAGTCAGAGTCAATTCAAAGGTTGTTGTTGCTGTTAGGTGTCGTGAATTGGGTCAGACTCATAGCAACCCTATGCACAAAAGAACAATACACTCTCCAACACTGTGCCATGACCAGCACTATATCAGTGCTTCTCTACTATTCATAGGGTTTTCAATGGCAGATAGTTTCAGGAGTGGATTGTCAGGTCCTTCTCCCTAGCCTGCAGCACCTGTTATTCCCAGACAGTCTCTCATCCAAGGTCTAACCCAGCTGATCCTGCTTAGCTTCCCAGATCAGGTGGGATCAGATGCTAGGTACTATGGCTGCAGACAATTCAACAGTACCTAACAATAACAACAGTACTTTCATTGGACTATCTCATTCTTTACACTAAACTTTCAAATAATTTATTTACTGCTTCACTAAAATGAATAGTGCAATAAATTTTACTTTGAACACTAGTACTACACCTATTTTATATCTGAAATTTATAGAGTTTTATAATTATCATTCATGGTTTTACAACATCCTCCACACATCTGTCAGCTTGTCATGCTCTGGGGGTTTGCATATTGCTATGATGCTAAAAGCTATGCCACTGGTATTTCAGATACCAGCAAAGCCACCCATGGTGGACAAGTTTTAACTGAGCTTCCAGACTAAGACAGATTAAGGAGAAGGACCTGGAAGCCGACTCCCCCAACAATTAGCCATTGAAAACCCTATGAGTAGCAAAGAAGTACTGTCAAGTATAGTGCCAGAAAATGACCCACTCAAAACTGGAAGGCATTCAAGAAATGACTGGGGAAGAGTTATGTTCTCAGACTCAACTTTAATGACAGGGATGAAGTAAAGCCCCTTGGTCCTCCTTCTGCTGATGTGGCATGCCTCAAATGATAAGAAACACAGTTTCTGCAACATTAGTCTCAAATATAAAAAGATTGTGTGCATGGCAGAGTGTTGGGTAGTGTTCCACTATGAGTCAGATCCAACTCCACAGCATCCAACAACAACAAGAACCATTTACAACATATTTTTTTGCCAAATGTTTTATAGGCATATATAGACATATTATATATGTATGTATATATTTTGATTTCTATGTGTTTTCGAGTTGGTTTTCTATATTTGGTATTATTTCCTGATTTTATTTGAATATATTTTGAGAATGTGATATGTATAATATCTTCTAGGTAGAATTTATTAAGGTTTTTCTTAGTGGCTCAAAACATGGTCAGTCTATAATTTTCGATGGCAAATGAAATAAACTTCATTTTAACTGTAATCATAAATTTTGATATTTATCAAGAATAATTATTTTGAGCCAGGCATTGTGGCACATACCAGTAATCCAGAGACCTGAGAGATGAAAGCAGAAGGATCATAAATTCAAGGTCAAAGATAGACTGTGTAACTTAGCAAGATCCTGTTTCAAGCTAAAAAGAATTAATAAGGGTTTAGGAATGTAGTTCAATGGTAGAGTGCTTGCAAAGCATGAGTGAGGCTCTGGATTCCTTTCCCCAGTATTGCAAAATAACAACAGCAACAACAATGTAACTCTTGTTTTCCTCTAAGCATTACTTAATATGTGTCTAATATAGCTGTCAAGACCTGCTATTATATCCCTGCCTACTGCTTATGTTTGTTGAAAATTTGGAAATTAAAGTTTTGATGCTATGCCATTTAGTTAGTAAAGGTTCATAACAAATTTTAATGGTGGATTTAAATCTTTTCATTATTAACTATTTTTCATTTGGTAATTTAATGTGGTTTTCCTTAGACTTGATATTTTATAGTTTTAACAAAATGATGCTTACTTTTAGTTTGAATCTGTTCATCTACATTTTACTTGAGGCCCTTATTTAATTTTAGATGAATATCTTATAGAACAACAACAACAACATCATATACAACACAAGTGTTACTTTGTGATCCAAACTGGGGGTCTTTTATTTTTACTGAGTGGCTTTATCCCATTTTCATTTACTAATAAGACAATTAGTTCTGATATTTTTTATCTTACATTTTCAATAATTTAATGCTTTATCTATTAATTAAATTTTCTATATTATCTGTACTTGTTTGTGTGCATATTATACTCTTGTAATTTGGAAACTATACATATTTTTGTCAAGGTTATTACCTTAGTAATTATCAAGATAATTACTAAGGATTTTTTTGTATATATGCAACCACACATTAGACAACAATGCCTGAAAGGGAATCAGTAGAATGAATTAGTCAGGTAGCTTACATTCAAATTTGTGATCTTGAAATAATTTGCAACAAAAATTTGTCCTAGGATTTTGCTTCTTCTCTGGGTTAATGTGAATTTTCCATATCAAACAGTGACTTATGCCACCAGATTTCATGATTTGGATTTTATATTCTATTGTGTATCAACTAATTAATCGAAAGATTACTTGCCAGCAACATTTTCTTTTTTTTTATTGGAAATTTTTAATGTACAACTTAATGTGATTCATTCCGACATGCATTTCATTGTGACATTTCCGTATATGTATTTTGTTGTACATTACACACATAAGTTCCTCCTTACCCTCTTCCTCCTGCCCTCACACCCCACCAACACCACCACCAAAAACCTCTCTTCTATTGCCAGCAACATTTTCTCTTCTAACCAGCCCGGCTGCTGACTGTTTTTGTACTTGGCTATACCTTCTGTTTAATTCCACTATGGCCAACAGGTCAATAGCTCACAAAGCAACTAAACTCTTGCTATTTCAGAGAAGAGGTTGTTAGCTTGACATTTCAGAAAGTGCAACTTACCTTTGGATAATTCTGCATGCTCCCTGTGAACATGGAGGCACACATCAACTGTTTTCCTCATTTGAACTAGATTTAAGTTTTGCAACTCTTTGGCAGCACTCCAGATTTTCATTTCAGCTTCTTTATTCTTGTTTTGGCTTTAAGTTGGTTTCAAAGAACAATACAGAGATGCTTTTCTTTGCCATTTTTAGTTGGTTCATGTACACTTTAATGAATTTTAAAATTAAAGCCAGAGAAATAACAATTAAACTTCCATGCTCAACTAATAGACGTTCCAGTTTTTGTGAGACCCTGGCTGACTTTTTAGCAAGTTTCATGGACTTTTAGGGAGACATCATTGTCCTCTACACAAGTCTAAGATAGATAGCACTATAGGGATACATGGAATTCTATGTAACAATATGCAGGTTCTTCCCAAAAGTCCTTAAGGCTACACATTGTTCCTTCCTCTACTTTCTAAATCTTTTCTTTCCTTTTCTTTTCTTTTCTTTCCTCTTCTTTTCTTTTCCTTCCTTTCTTTCTTTGTTTCTTTCCTTCTTTGTTTCCTTCCTTCTTTCTTCTTTCTTTTTCTGGAATCCTAGGAGATTGAACCCATGGCCTCATACATGCTGGGCAAGTGCTTTACCACTGAGTGGCACATTCAAATATCTTTTTCTATCTTTAGTTTGAGACAGTGTCTCACTAAGTTGGACAGGCTCCTTCTGGCCTTGAATTCTTGGTCCTCCTGCCTCAGCCTCCAGAGTCACTGGATTACAGGTGGGCACCATAGTACATGGCTTAAATAGCTTTTTTTGTATATTTTCTTGTATGGTTATGAATAAGTAATTTGTTTCTTTCCACAGTTTGCATTCAAAACATTTTCTATGCATTTTATTCTCACTCATAATCCTTACAGCCTTGAAACAAACAAATCACACTGTATAGAATATCTGTTTGATATTACTTCTCTAGGAAATGGTACTTATTTTTGAGACTTTATTTTAATGTACAGCAGAAGGTAATAATAATACCACAATCCCCTACACAATTCTAGTAATACTAGATGAAGCATCATGAAACTAGTTTATCTAAACTCACATGCCTGAAATGCATCATTTCTTAGTGTTTATTTTGTCTGGAATATTTGTTTACACATGCCTGTTGACTAGCTTCCAGATCCCCCTGATAAGCTGATTTCCTAAAAGCTGAAAATGATACCGCATTCCCCACCTGTAACACGTGGTCCCCAAGTGGTCATTCATCTTCCCTTGTGGTCTGTGTAAATCATTCCGGGAAATGATAGTCTGTTAGTCAGTGAGATCTATCATTATTGCAAGGAGCCAGTAGTCACAATATTCATTCACTTGATCTATCTATATGAAAGTGATGGATTTGGTGAAAAGATTGCTATTTCACATTCTGGAAAACAGGAACTTACGAGAATTCATAAATGAAATCCTTTAACCTGTGATCTCACGTAGATGCCATTATGTCATCTTTCCTGAAATCCAGCTGCCAAAAAATAAGGTTGAAGGGGTAGTTTATGTCAGGTTAGATGAGAATTCTCCATATATACTGATTCAAAACCTTCAGCAGACAATCCATATATTAATTCATTATTCCTGAAATATTTTGAGCACATAGTCTGTGCCAACAAATACATTAAGTTTTAAATATGCAAAATTAATAATATTGATAAATTCCAAGTTTAAAAAAATCAGATTCATAAATAAACAAGTATAACAGATTATTCTCTTTGGAAGTACTATGGAAGCATTAGGAGGCTGCTTCATTCTGAGGTGGAGGGTAGGAGGGATAACATGGAGATCAACGTACATTTCTCTGGAAATGGGGCATGAGCTGAGGCTTAAAGGACAAACGAATGTGCTTGGTAAAGAAGTCAGATGAGGGAGATAGTGGGAGTAGCATTTCTTATACAAGGGAGTGAGCAAAAGCATAGACTCAATAAAGAGTTTAAGATGTACAAGGAACAACCAGTGATACTACAGGAGTTTAATTAGCAATTATAGGACCAAATTAGATCACAGTGGAGAGATAGGCAAACAGGAAGTGTGGGGAGCATCCCATGAACAATATATAGGAGTTCAGTCTGGATCTTGTAGTCAAGAGCCCCTGAGGAGCTTGCTGCTGTTGTTGAATTTTGTTTATTTTTTTAATATCTTTCTTGAGGTATAATTCACATATCTTACAATTTATTTAAGTACATAATTCAATGATAATTATTACATTTACAGAGATGTGCAATCATCAGCACAATTTAGTTTTTAGAATATTTCCACCATATCTTTCCTATCCAATTACAGTTGCCGCACCTCGCTCTCCACCTGACACAAGTAAATACTCAACTGCTTTCTCTATAGATAATATTTGTCATTTCTGGGCATTTCAAATAAGTGGAATGGTGGGGGACATATGGTATATGGTCGTTTGCATCTGTCTTCTTTCATTTAATGTAAGATTTTTGAAGTTCACCCAGGCTGTAGCATATATGCATAGTTTGTTCTTTTGTATTGTCAAATAATATTTGTTGGTATGAGTATACCATCATTTGCTTATCTATTCACTAGTTAATGGATATTTTGCTTGATTCCATTTTTTCCTAATTATGAATAATGCTGTTATGTGCATTCACAAACAAATCTTTGCATATACATACATTTTCATTTCTATTCAGCAAATACTTAGGTCATACAGTAAATTTGTGCTAAATTGTTTAAGAAACTGCCAAGCCATTTTCCAAAGTATCTACACCATTTTACATTTCCACCAGTGATGTATGAAGGTTCCAATTTCTCCTGAAGATTTTTAATTAAGGAGATAATATGGCTGGATTTGTGTTTTAAATAAATCAATGTCATAACTACTAGAAATGAGATGAAATGATGACACCATTTAGAAAGGTGTTGCAATCATCTAGATGACAGATACTAAGAACTTTAACAAGATGAGTAATACTAACTCTAATGGAAAAGATGCATCTGAGGGGTAGACCAATGGTACTAAATAAGAAAAGGTCGTTGGCTTCCATCAAACATGCAGCTTCAGGAATGTGACTCACACAGGTATGAATGCAGAGCATATACCTCCCAGACAGCCAATTTAGCTAAGAAAAACAGGCTCAGGTCTTTCAGCTTATCAGGCTTACATTTGAAATGTTGAGTATTAATGAATGTATCCCCATACTTTCCAACAATACTTTTACTATTGCTGTATCATTTTTCATTAGTTCACCAACTATATGCTGGATACAAAACTGCATATACTACTGGGCATTCTTCCTACTTTAGAGATTATGTTCATTTGATTCTCAGCCTAACTGTAGGAATATCATTGTGTGTGACAATTTCATCAATACAGTGTATTTATAAATTCTACCAGGTAAGACTATTGAACGTATTGTCAGCAAATGGAGTGTTATGTTGTGTGGATCAAATCTTATATTTGTGGCAAATTACTATTATGTTAGGATACAGTAAGTTGTTATTTCAGTGAAAAAGTATTTGTCAGTATCCATAAGCTTTTTCAGGGCTGGGATTTAGCTCAGTTGGTAGAGCACTGTGCTGCAGTCTCTGAGGTCCTCAGTTCAATTCCCAGCACTGCACAAATGGGAGAAGGACCTGGCAATCCACTCCCAAGGCAATCCCAAAACAGTCAGCCATTGAAAACCCTATGAGGGTTGCTATGAGTCGGATACCGACTTCACTGGCACCTAGCAACAACAACAACAATAAGCTTTATCAGCAGCTCATTCAAATGTTTCCTTCCAAACAGCCACACAAGATTGCTGTCACATGAGTCTAAATGAAAGATGGGATGATAGGGACAATATGATGTTTGGGTTCAAATATCTGTTGAAACTGGAAATGGGCCATGAGTGAAACATATCTGCCACTTAAAGAAGACTAGGTAAATGTCTGACATTGTACAATGACATGATATATATATATATATATATATATATATATATATATATATATATATATTAGCTAAAATATATATATATTAGCTAAAAACAACATGTAAGGAAACCAAACGTGAATATTGGGGAAGGTTTAGCCACATTGAATTAGATTGGATTTGATCTTGGAATAATAAACATAAAATTATTTGAACAATGAAGCTAAACTCATAGACTATAAAAAATAAACAAATGAGCATTTTGATCTTTGAAAGTATTTCTAACAACTTGTAAATGATTGATACTTCACCTTAAATACTACAACTGCTACTACTATTATAATACTATTAGTATTTTTAGAAAGTCTTTGTCTTAGCATGTGTGTTGCAAGAAACCTAACAGAAACAAAGTTATGGTAGGAATGACTTATTGGAGTTCAAGGTTTAGAGGATTTCAGTCCATAGAAGCATGTAGGCATGGCAGCAGAATAGGCATGGTGGAAGGGACTGTGGCAGAGAACTTCCTCACATTGTGGTGATCAGGAGCAGGGAAGTTACTAAAACTGCATAAAACTGCCAAAGGCCTGCCCCTAGTGGCTTACTTCTGCAAGTTCCTCCCACCTCCCAAAGTTCCATAGCCTCCCAGGACAGTGACACCAGCTGGGGACCAAACATTCAAACACATGACCCTTGGGGGGTCATTTTAGATTCAAACCATAGCAATCTTGAATGTTTTATAAGTTGTATAAGTTTACTCCCAGTGATTTAGCTCCATGTGATAAGAGAAATGACTGGAATACAAATATGTAGCTAAAAAATAAAAGGAAAATAGTTTGCCAAAAGAAATCAACAGACTAATTAAATAAGGTGACTCCACATTATGGTTTCCCAATAATGAATTTCTGTAACTTTTGTAGTGATGGCTTAGTGTAGCAGTTTGATCTTGATTGGTTTACCTTCAATAAAGTATTATTATTATTATTATTACTATTATTATTATCAATAATAATAAGTCAGCATGGGTTTGGAAAGCCTTTACTTCAGATTTTTACTTTATGTTCTTTCATAGTATTTGAGACAAACACATGGAACGGAGTTCTCACTTTAAGTGGAAGTTCATTTTAAAGAAGACCACTGCAATCTGTTTCTTCTCATTTCAGTCTCAATATAACCAATACCTCCTTTTCAAGGACAATTCATATGGAACTCAACGATGAAACAAAGTGAGTTTACCATATAAAGAGTTTTGGCACAGCCAACTCTGGAGTACTAGGTGCTGCAGGTTAGGGGAAAGGACCTGGCAATCCACTCCCCAAACAATTTTCCCCTTGAAAACTCCATGAATAGCAGAGAAGCACCGACAATAGTGCCAGCATGGCACAGTGTTGGGAAGTATTTCTTTCTGTTGTATGTAGGGTAGCTAGGAGTCGGACCCAACTCAACAGCACCTAACAACATTCTTTATATTCTAGAGTGGTGATACCTGTGTTAGAGGAAAATGTGGGAAACTATTGTTGTTGTTGTTAGGTGCCGTCGAGTCGATTCCTACTCATAGCAACCCTATGTACAGCAGATTGAAACACTTGCCGATTCTGTGCCAGGCAAACGATCTTATTTATGTTTAAGCCTATTGTTGCAGACACTGTGTCAATCCATCTGGTGGAGGGTTTTCCTATTTTGCATTGACCTGCCACTCTTCCAAACATGATGTCCTTCTATAGGAATGGATAAATGAAGTGGGGGTAAAATTATTTATTTTTGTGGTTATGAATCCAAATTTTGATGCACTATAGCATCACAGTGAAAAAATAGTATTTTAAACTAAATTTTAAAATTGGTGGAACAGCCAGGCGTGGTGGCGCATGCCTGTAATCCCAGCAGCTTGGGAGGCAGAGGCAGGAGGATCGCAAGTTCCAGACCAGAGGCAGTCTGCATAATTTGGTGAGACTCTGTCTCAGAAAAGTAAAAAAGTTTCTTTTTTTTTTCCTGTTTGGAATTGGTGTAAAGAAAAGCTATTGATTTTTGTGTGTTAATTTTGTAACCTGTGACTTTGCTGAAGGAGTTAATTAGTTCTAGCAGTTTTCTGGTTGAGGTTTTGGGGTCTTTCAGATATAGGATCATATTATCTGCAAATAAGGATAATTTGACCTCTTCCTTGCCAATCTGTACCCTTTGATTTCTTTCTCTTGTCTGATTGCCCTGGCCAGGACTTCAATTACTATGTTAAATAGAATAGGAGAGAGAGGACATCCTTGTCTTATTCCAGATCTAAGAGGAAATGGTTTCAGTTTTTCTCCATTTAATATAATGTTGGCTGTAGGTTTGTCATAAATGGCTTTTATAAAATTAAGGTATTTGCCTGTTATACCTATCTTCTCTAGCGTTTTTATCATGAAAAGGTGTTGTACTTTGTCGAAGGCCTTTTCAGCATCAATTGAGATGATCATGTGGTTTTTGTTTGCCAGTTTCTTGATATGCTGGATTACATTAATTGATTTCCATATGTTAAACCAGCCTTGCATCTGTGGTATAAATCCCACTTGGACATGATGGATAATCTTTTTTATAAGCTGCTGGATTCTGTTTGCCAGAATTTTATTAAATATTTTTGCATCTAGATTCATAAGGGAGATGGGTCTATAATTCTCTATCTTAGATGAATCTTTTCCTGGTTTAGGTATGAGGGTGGTGGTAGCTTCATAGAATGAATTTGGGACTGTTCCTTCCTTTTCTATTTTTTGGAATAATTTGTGGGAGACAGGTATTATATCTTCTTTAAAAGTTTGGTAAAATTCTGCTGTGAATCCATCAAGACCTGGGCTCTTCTTTATTGGGAGACTTTTAATTACCTTTTCTATTTCTGTATATGTAATTGGCTTGTTTAAGTCAGTTATGTCTTCTGGGGTTAGCTTTGGTAGGTCATACGTGTTAATAAATTTGTCCATTTCTTCTGCATTTTCATATTCTTGGGAATGTAGTCTCTCATAGTAATCCCTGACAATTTTCTGTATTTGTTTACATCAACCCCAAACAGGAAGAAAAGGAAATTTCAGGAAAAATACCATTCATGATTGCCCATCAAAAAATTAAATACCTTGGAATCAATCTAACCAAAGACCCTTCAGATCTCTATAAGGAAAATTTCAAAACATTAAAGAAAGAAATAGTAGAGGACACTGAAAAATGGAAAGACCTCCCCTGCTCCTGGACAGGGAGAATTCATATAGTAAAAATGGTTATCCTACCAAAAGCAATCTATAGAATTAATGCAATACCCATTAAAATTCCACTGACTGACTTTACCGAAATAGAAAAAAAGATCCAAAAATTCATATGGAACCACAAAAGACCACGTATAGCCAAAACACTTTTAAGCTACAAATCTAATGCAGGTGGAATCACAGTCCCTGACTTCAAGCTATCCTACAGGGCAGTGGTTGCAAAAACAGCTTGGTACTGGCACAAAAATGGGCCCGGAAACATCTGGAACAGAAAAGAAGGCCCAGATATACCTCAATATGCCTATAGCCACCTGATCTTCAACAAAGGAGCAAAGCAAGTAAAGTGGAAAAAGGACAGCCTTTTCAATAAATGGTGCTGGGAAACATGGTCATCCGCATGCAGAAGAATGAAAGCTGACCCGCATCTCTCAATATACACGAAGTTAACTTGAAATGGATAAAAGATGTCAACATAAAACCAAAAACTCTAAAACTTATGGAAGGCAAGATAGGCAATACACTTCGTCATATAGGCATAGGAAAGTATTTCCTTAATAGGACTCCAATTGCTCAAGAAATTGCAACAAGAATAGATAAACGGGATCACATGAAATTGAAAAGCTTCTGCACAGCAACAGAAACAATTAAGAGAGTCAAGGAAACTCCCACAGAATGGGAAAAAATCTTCACATTTTATACATCAGATAAAGGTCTAATTACTAGAATTTATAAAGAACTCAAGAAAAAAACTTCCCCAAAAAACAAATAACCCAATACACAAATGGGCAAAGGAACTGAGTAGACAGTTCCCAAATGAAGAGGTCCATAAAGCCATGAAACACATAAAAAAATGCTCAATATCTCTAGCCATCAGGGAAATGCAAATTAAAACAACTCTGAGATTTCACCTCACACCAGTAAGAATGGCCAAGATCAATAAAACAAATAACAACAAATGCTGGTGAGGTTGCGGGGAAAAGGGAACTCTCTTACATTGTTGGTAGAGCTGTAAGTTGGTGCAACCACTGTGGAAATCAATATGGAGGTATCTTAAAAAACTGAAAATAGATCTACCCTATGACCCAGATATAACACTACTGGGAATTTACCCAAAGGAAGATGGGTCATCATACCACTGAGCCACCTGAACCTCCATGTTCAATGCAGCACTTTTCGCAATAGCAAGGATATGGAATCAACCAAAGTCCCCTTCAACAGAAGAATGGATAAAAAACTATGGCACATATACACAATGGAATACTACTCAGCAATCAATAAAAATGAAATAAGGTCATTGGCAGCAAAATGGATGGAAATAGAGAAAATTATTCTAAGTGAATGAACACAAGCTCAGAAAGAGAAACAACACGTGTTCTCACTCACATGTGGGAGCTGAATCAAAATTATAAGAAGGAAAATTCTTATTCAAAGGTCAGATCAAAAGAAAAAGAAAAAAAGCTAAGAATGGTGTCAATATAAATGATCTAGAAAATGCATGCAATTGTTCTGACAAGATAAAAACAAAGTTCATTACAGGAAAAGTTTCTATCTTAAACAGAACTGGAACCCAAGGACATATAGAAAAATATTACCAAGTAAATGATAGAGAAGACTTAGATGGGGAGGGTGGGAGGTGGAAAGCATACAAGAGGGTAAGTGGGCACCTATATGAATAATGTACATCAAAATGCATATATGGAAATGCCACAATGAAAAGCATGTCAGGATGAATCACATTAAGGTGTACATTAAAATTTTCC
>VMDO01031632.1:0-19884 GCA_007922755.1 Pedetes capensis
TCTAGGAAAAGCTGTGGCCAAAGATCTCTTTAGAGTATTGAAAAGCAAAGATGTCACATTGAAGACGAAGGTGCGTCTGACTCATGCCATGGTATTTTCAGTCGCATCATATGGTTGTGAAAGCTGGACATTGAACAAGAGAGACAGAAAAAGAATGGATGCTTTTGAATTGTGGTGCTGGAGACGTCTATTGAATATAGCATGGACTGCCAAAAGAACCAACAAATCTGTCCTAGAAGAAGTGCAATCAGAGTGCTCCTTGGAAGCAAGAATGGCCAGACTACGTCTTACATATTTCGGACATGTAGTCAGGAGAGATCAGTCCCTGGAGAAGGACATCATGTTTGGGAGAGTGGCAGGTCAATGCAAAAGAGGAAAACCCTCCACCAGATGGATTGACACAGTGTCTGCAACAATGGGTTTAAACATAAATCATTTATCATTTATGTTTAATCATTTGCCTGGCACAGAATCAGCACATGTTTCAATCTGCTGTACATAGGGTCGCTATGAGTCGGACTCGACTCGACCACACCTAACAACAGCAACAAAGTAAAGGAATGAGAAGAAGACCTCAGTGAATGTCGTGCCAGAGAAGAGAAATACTTGACTCAATCTTTCTCTTTCTTTTCTTTCCTTTCTTTCTTCCTTTCTTTCTTTCTTTTTTCTTTTTCTCTTCCTTCAGAATAAAAATTGAGTGCTATGATTTAAATTGGAAATGTTTCCTGAAGGTCCATGTGTTTAAGGCTTGGTTGGCAGCTGATGGGATGTTTTGGAAGTGACTGAATCCTGAGGCCTTTGACTTCATCAATGGATTAATCCCATGATAGATTTATAAGTTGATGGTATTATTGGGTGGTAGACACTTAGGACATGGGGCCTGGTCAGAGGAAATAGGCCACCTGGGGTGTGCCTTTGAAAAGTATCTTGTTTCTGACTCCTTTCTGTTTTCTCTGCTTCTTGGCTATCATGAGGTGAGCAGCTTTCCTCCACCACACCCTTCCGCCATGACTTCTGCCTCAATGTAGGCCTGAGATCAATGGAGCAGGCCAGCCAGGGACTAAAATTTCTGGAACCAAGACCCAAAATAAACCTTTCCTCCCTTAAGTTGCTATCTCAGGTAGTTGGTCACAGCAACAAAAACACTGTGAAAAAGACACCATAGTAAAGAAAAATACCAGAGTATTTGTTTTTCCCCAGCCACCTAGTTTGCAAAGAAATTCTAATCTACAAAATGTAAACCACCTCCCCACTGACCACTAGAAAATATCAAGGTGGAATTACAGAAGCCTGGAACAATAGTCCTTAGAGTAGAATTTTCCTAAGAAACACACGCCAGAGAGGGAAAAGGTTGTCCTAATGCAAAGCTGAAGAAGGTAATGCCTCCTATAAACCCAAATCATCTGAATTCCAGTCACTTACATCCAAAAGGCTTTGGCATTGTCTTTACAGTCACCCAGGCACCTGCTCTATAGCTTGCTGCTACTGAATCAGGTTTTCCCTAAAGTTTGCAATTAATGCAGTAATTAAAACCCTTTTAAAGGGCTCTTGGTTCAATCAAGAATGTTTTATTTTCCAGGAGGAGAAGCTCGTCTTCTATAAAAACACAGTGGGAACCACATTTTAAAAACTATATTTCAATTGCAAACAATGAGGCTGCCTTCTCAAATGGCAAAATGATGATAAGAAAATTATCTGGGGGTGCCAGAGGTGGCACTAGAGGTGGAACGGAAATTCCTTTCAGCCATATTCATGCTTTGCTGCTGCTCTTACAACAAAGAAAACTCATCTGAAAATGGAGCAAATTAGCAAAATTAAACAGATGGAAGCCCTGGGCCATATCACACCACCTCATTAATGCATCCAGGATGAACACAATGTAACAAAACAGAACCACAAGAATTGAAAAGTTTAAACAAAGAAAGCCTATGCTTTTCTATATTGATGGATAAAAGAAAAACTGAGTAAAAACTGACTATATTAATCATTGATTTTCAGATGCAAGTCTGGACTAAAAATAATCACATTTTAAAAGTCACAAGTTAACCCTTTCTTCTGTGTCTATAAGATCACTCCTTCCTCAGTGTCGCCCTCTAAGAGATCTCAAAAATACAGCATGGCTGATTCCACTCTGCCTGGAATTCCCTTAATGGCTCCTGCGTTCTCTGAGCTTGCTCAGCCTATCTTTCCAAACTTGCCACCCATCTTTTTCCCAAGTGACCTGCCTTTTTGCTATATTGTTAAGGAAGTTTGGGTCCCATATTTATACTTTCTTAGCCTGTGTTTCCTTATCATAAAATAGAGCTTCTTTTCAGAATTGTTTTCAAGACTCAGTTCTATTGTAGATATGCCCAACACAGCACTCAACACTAATATTCACAACCCCGTGCCACACCTACTCTGTAAAATCTACCTTAACATCACCCCCCAAAAAAGCTTCTTCTGACCCTTCCAAGTATAAATGAGCTCTACATACTCTGAATAGTTAAATACTTATCCATTACCTGTGCATTTGACATTTTGCCAAAAATAATCTCAAAGTGTAGTTACCTTCCCAGGACCAGATCCCTCCACAATTAGACTACAAGGCCACTAGTTATTGACTATGTTTTCTGTGCCACTCTACCCATCACACTGCCAAGCAAAGAGCCTGTGATCTTGATTAACTCATAATTGAATTGTGTTTTGACAGTTAGTTACAACTTGAACGTTTTTCATCTGCAACAGAAGTTAGTGATCACCACATCTGATTTTCCAGATCAATCACCATTCCTTTCCCACATCATTCCATCCTCCTCTAAGGTTTCCACCACTTGGCATAAAGAATCTAGTAAAACATTTGGGATTTTTTTCTCCTCATTTTATATTTTTAAGTGAAATTAAAGTATACAATATACTAATCACCCTTCTAGGATGCTAAATAGAAGTACAGAATGAGAAAATGAAGATTTTTGTGAGAACAACTCTGAGTAAACTAGTAGAATAGATCCTCCATTTGGCCACAAATAAGTTCCTGACCAATTTCTCAGCAAAATTTTACCATCACGTAGTCCTTCTTCCTCCCATATTTCCAAACTTCCTTCCACTCCATGCATGGATAACCAACCCTGTTTTCCTCTACCCAGTTAATCTCTACATTACACAAGTTATCCTGTCTTCAAAGAAACCCAACAAATTTTTGAGTAGAAAAGTATAATTAGTTAATCAATGGCTTCTACCTCTTGTGGGGATTCTTAGTTGTGCAAAGGCTTGGCTATATGGGAATTTACTGGTGGCCAGCTGGAAAGGGAAATGAGAAGATCATGTGAGCAAGTGAGAGGCTGGGTGCTAGACAGACAAAATGATAAATGTCTCCAACACAAAAAGAATAAAGCATTTCTCTTTTCCTCTTGGTGCTCAGTTAATCAACCAGATAATCCTACTAATCATTTATACAGAAAAGCCACACTCTCCTAATGACAGCTGAAGATCTGATTTCATCTACTTGTTATCTTCACTTTCTCTGCTGTACTTTTCTCCTATCATCTCAACATGCAACGCCAACTTCCAGCTCCACAAATGGAAAAGAATGGAAGACTGAGAGAAGAAAACTAACCAGAAGAGGAAGCACACTAGTACTTTGGAGAGTCACTCCCCTCCTGAAAAGCCTGGTATAACCTACAGGCCTGTCCAATAAGTGACTACAACTCTGCCCTCTGCCCCATTAAAGCCCCACTCCAGATTCTACACAATGTTATATAAAAGATTTTCACATTTGAATAAAGGAGTGTAATAAGTCATGCTTTATGGAAGATACCCCTTAGATATTGTGTGAGACCCACAGAAGTATGACATCCCTCTCCTATTCATAACCTCCTCATGAAAAGGACATACGAATACACCATCATCCATAGCTAAATGCATCACAGTTACCCAACAAACAGTAACAACCTTCTGCAGATGGTGCAAGTGGTTTGGGAGTAGGAAGAAGGGTAATGATTCTGCATTTTTTCCAGTACCTTTTTTCCTCTCTTCTGGGGAGAACATAGAATTAGCATCATTTCCCTAAACAGTTGGCCAGGTTTTGAATATATGGCAACTTCCAAACCTAGAACTTCTTTGGTAAAACAGTGCTTGGGTACAAAGTTCAGCCACAAGCACCAAGTGAGGTTTCCTAGTTTTCCAACCTAATTTATCGTTTATCTGTGGAGCAGACTGACAGCCATTTCACCAAACCAGCCTGGTGGCACTGAAACAAGCAGCACACAGACCCTTGGGGATTTCCAGGTGTCCCATCCATACAGTGAGCAGGGAAGACAAGAGGGCATACAGCGAATAGTGGACGAAGGATGTGTTGAGCCATCCCTGGGAATACAAGCCCTTCCATGCTTGGCCACAGGCAAAGAAAGAAGACCCAGTGGTCTTCACATGACCAACCCTCCTACTGTGCGGAGGAACATATAAGAAGGATGCAAGGAAGATGGACCCAAAGATTTCCCTTATTTACTCCTCCCATATCCCAACAAGTTCTTGCTGTGTTTTGTCTCTTTGCCCTGTAAATATTTCTAACATTCATACATCTATTCCATCCCAGTGGCAATGATGAAATCTGAGGAAGTCTTCTTGCTCTTACATACTGAGACACATAAGGAGCTCCACTGAGATCTATCACAAAGTTAGTAAAAGGGACTGGACAAGGTCTTAAAAGATGGAGGCCTTGCCAAGTTTGGTGGCACACACCTGTGATCCCAGCACTCAGGAGGCTGAGGCAGGAGGATGCTATATAGGAAGATCTTGTCTCAAAAAGTAAAACGAAATAAAATAAATATCTTGACTGACTTACCATTGTATTTATCTCCTTGCACAGGTCCTGGAACATGGAAGGCACTCAGACATTCACAGACCAAATCAGAGCTAGAAATGGACCAAAGCAGTACCAAGAAATGTAGGGGAACCAGATGGAACTGGTAGCCATTAAAAATGCAAAGGCTTTGACATTTTTTTCATCTTTTTGAAATAGTACTAGAAACAAGTTGAGTTAAGCCCATTATAACTTTCTCATAACATATTCAGGAGTACTCTATTCATGGGGACAAATGCTATTTTTGTAAAGGACAGCTCATTTTCAGTTAGCTGCATATTATCAACATATATTTTTTATTTAAAATTTATGGAGAAAGGTCCTTAAATGCTACTTAGAGCTCTAGATCACTCAATGCTATGAAAATTTGGGAACCTCCCCATTGCTCATAAACTACTTGTTTCTAGCCACTAATTGCACAACTTAATTTTATGGATTCATGGATTCATTTATCTTGGGGGTGCCAACACATGTCCTATAATGGAAAGTCATTTTGCTCTAGTAAGTTAGGTTCTTACTATTCCTTCTTTTCCCCAAGTCCCATTGTGCAGTCAGGCAAAATAATTAGAATTCAGATTAAATCCCAAAATGACTCTTTTCCTTTTAATTCCAGAAACTACTTCAGGAAAGATGGCCTTTAGGAGACTGGCTGAGCTGACACATCATAACATGTGAATAGGTACCATAAGGACAAAGTCCTTCTTCAGTATTAGAGTTGTAACTTCTAGCACAGTGTCTGGTTCATAATACGTGCTGAAAGTATATATTGACTCAATAAATAGCTATGAATGTGGTTGGTGATCAAGAGCAGTATTATGCCAAAGACTTTTTCATTGACTTTTAAGGGTTTGTTGTTAAGGATTTAAAATAGTGGAGATCCATGGAATACTGCTTAGAAAGGTCAGAATGTATCATTTAATTAATAACTTTATATAAAGACATATTGCTATAAAACTATAATGGATATGCAGGCTGTTTGGTTTATTGGTTGGAGATCTGTCTACTTCCTTCACATACACCCACAAAGTGTTACAGATCCACTTGAAGTCAATGACACAGGAATCAGAATAATTATCAGAGTATGAAAAAGAAGGACCCGTGTTTCTTATTGGCCAATATGGGCTATGCAGACCTAAGTTTGCCCTCACACTGTACTAACTACTTTAATGAACACTAACTGGGATGCAAGGTTAAAGATTTAGAAATGAGTACAGCTGGCTGGCCCTCCTCTCCCAAGGCCGTTGGGAAGTAATTCACTCAGGATTGGGACCAGACTCTGATAAGCCAAGGAATCTCAATTACCTTCATTAAGAGAGATAAAAGTCAGTCAGACCTCTGGGAGTGGCCAGAAAACTCCTTTGATCTGCTAAGCAATGTCTGAGAGCCAAATGGATTAATATGGCATTATAACAGGAATTCTCAAATCAACAGCTCTTAGATTTTATTTCTTTTAAATATAACCATTAAAATATCCTGTCCAGCAAATACAGAAACATACAAATAAAGAACAACACCAAATTATATAAACTGGGGAAATGCTGAATCATAATAATAGCTTACAAGAATAAGAATTTTAATTATTTTCCAGCATATAATCCAGAAGCAATATGTCAGATATATTTATAATATACTTAGCAACTGCAAGAGCTTTAATGGGGACTTGTTATTTAATGTTAGTAATAAAATATGCAAACATAATTATAAATGAAATCAGGAACATGAATTTAAAGGAATGAAGGCCAAATCATATCACAGAAAATAAGTTTGTCACCACAGACTCCCAACACTACATGAGAAAAACCTTACTTCAGGATAAAAACAAAGCTATGCTTCTGATAACAGAATTTAAGTTAGAGTGTTATTCTATTTTCTAAACAGAGATTATATTTCTTGCAAGAAATATGATTGATACACATTTATTTTCATCCAAAAAGAAATCAGAAAGAAGCTCTCCTCCATTTGGTGTGGTTCTTTTGTGAAGGTTTTATTATCTCTAGTGGCAGGTGAACCTATGTTAGTACAGAAGTTATCCAAAGAAGGGGCAGATGTCGAGTATTGAGAAGACTCTCCCTGTTCTAATTGTCTCTCTAACTCACAACAAAGATATACAACATGCTTTTGCAAATAGTTTTAAACACTGCAAATAGTTTTAACATACTCAGCAAACATAAAACCAAACCTAGTCCTTTTGGTCCAAAAGTCCTGTTTCAAATTAATATTTTTCCTGGAGATTCCCTGGTATGACCCAGCCAAGGTACCATTGCCCTTGCCTAACCCACCATGGGATGTGATGGTTTCACTCTGGTCAAGCACGCCTATATCTCTTCTCCCCAGCTCAATAAAGAGATTCCTCAAACTTCTCACCATCCCATAGAACAATAATCAATCATAGCTGACCAAGAGCAGTATGGAAACAATAAGTACTTACTGAATTAGGGAGGGCAAGGAGTAAATACTGTTACCCTTATTGTTTATGTTAGAATTGTTGTTGTTGTTGTTGTTAGGTGCTGTCGAGTCGGTATCCGACTCATAGCGAACCTCTGTACAACAGGGGAAACACTATTGTCAGTGCTTCTCTGCTGTTCATAGGGTTTTCAATGGCAGATTGATTTTTGGGAGGGGGTTGCCAGGTCCCTTCCTAAGCCTACAGCACCTGGTGTTCCCAGGTGGTCTCCCATCCAGGTACTAACCAGGCCCGACCCTGCTTAGCTTCCGAGATCTGACGGGATCAGATTCCACAAGGCTGCGGCTGCAGGCTATGTTAGAATAGTTGTCACATAAATTGTATTTCTTCTTTTTCTAAGAACCAAGTAGAAGGAGCCTATATTTAGCTCATAAGGGTAGTTTCTAACAAGTTTAATTGTTCTGAACCTCAGATTTACCATTCACTAAACTGTGAGTCTTGGGAAAATTCCACAACTGCTTGGGGACAGTTTCATCTATAAAATGGACATATAATGCCATGCTCTTGGTTATTGTCAGGATTTAGTGAGATATGAAGGGCCTTGCACAGAATAAGCACACTGAATAAAGTTAAATCTTTAGTAGGAAGACATAGAAAGGAACAATGTGTCCCTTTTTTTTTTTTCCCTCATTCTTACAAAAATGTTGCTTTTCATCTTGCTCAATTCCCCTAAGATATTTCAAATGCAAAAATTCTTTTCTCGGCCTAGTTCCATAGAGCACAGCACAAATGGGAAATCCTCCCCAATCCCTGAGCCCAAAACCTGAGAGCAACTGCCCTGCCCTCCAATTAGGCAGGTGAAGTCTGACAGATGGGTTTCTTTCCTGTATGAGCTGAATAGATCCCCTCAGTCATTCTAGGAACTGCCGGGCCCATTTCAATTCCCCTCCCCAAGGGCACCTGCCCCAATCTGTGGCTCTGGACTCAGCATGAGGTTCAGGGAAGTCTTCTCTGTCCTTGCTATGGGGGCCTCAGTCCACACTCCCTCCCTCCCTTTCCCAGCATCTCACCCTCTCTATGGTGCTGGCTGCTCTTCTAAGAAGGATATTTACTGAGCATTTCATGATGGCTCATCCTTGGAGTCTGTGTGGAAAGAGTATGTTATCATTTAACTTTTCTAGGAAAAGTCTCCTCTCCTCCAGTGTCTTTCGCCTGCTGCCACCACTACCAGTATCGCATACCATGCTCTGAAGAAAGAACCCTGGCTGTACAGCCAGTGCAGCTGAGCCTGGACAAATGCTCCTATCCTACCAAGCATCTTCCCAGCTGTAATCCGCACTGGGGGAACTTGCCTGTTAAAGTAGCACTTCACAAACTTCAGTGAGCATCAGAAATGCCTGGAGAGCATTGGGTCTGCAGGGTACCCAGGAGCTGGCAGCCTTGATAAGCACCCAGTTGCTACATAGCAGACCTTTGGCACACATATTAGTACAATCCCTTCTTTTGTAGGCAATGGCAATCACAGCCTCTGTTTCTACCTCCTCCTGCTGGGGAGCCTCACTTAGAATTGCAGCTTAGAATTAGCCTCCATAGTACTACCCCTTGCCTCTCCCACTTTCTATTAATAGAGCATTTACTATGACCCAGGTGCTCTGCACACATTATCTGAGCTGGCACACACGTATTGTTGTCATTTTACAAAGAAAAAACTAAAATTTAGAAACTTCAATCGATGCCCACAAGGTCACATGTGTCATAGTGAGATCAAGAAGCCATGGCCTGACACTTAAGCCGAATATTAAGTCAACTCCAGACTCCAGGTTTTCCCTCCTGAGCCCTGCCATGCTTCATTCCCTTATGTGCAATGTGTGGTATTTCCTTCTTCAGAAAACAAATTCATTAGCACAGACCTTTGAGAGACCATAACACGCATCTTCATTGTTGACTGTTACAGATACAGGTTTGTCCAAATGCATCTGACCTCAGTACCCTCCAAATGTATCCAGGCCTCCCCATTCAGCCACCCACATGCATACTCTCAAAGACCAATGGGAAAGGCTGCTTTTGGCAATGGGCACATCACAACAGAGAGGAAAGGTAACTTTGCCCAGGTGACAGTGGGACTGGAATTCCATCACACTGTTCCAAGAGCCATCATGATTCTGACAGAACAGATCAAATGAACTGAATGCAAATAAAGGTTCTGCCTCACAGCAGCTGCCTGACCTTTAAAGTTCTGTAAACCTTTTTGAATCTCAGGTTAAAACTGGAATAAAATTATATACCTTGCAAGATGGTGTTAAGGAATAAATGAAGTAAAGTATGTAAAAATGTTCAGCCCATAATAGAAACTAAGCAAATCCTTATTCTCCTTTTCTTATCCATTTTCTGATTCCTTTTCAGTGAATCTTCAACTTTATTATTTGAAAAACCCAGAGTCCAAGGGCTGTCAAACTTAAATGCACACCTAAATCCTGGAGAGCTTTTCAAAAATGCAGATACTCAGGGAAAACCTGGACCAAATGTATTATTATCTCCAGGAGTCTAGCCCAAGAATCTGCATATTCTAATTTTGAAAACCGCTGGTCATTCCAAGATCCAAACATCTGGCCCAAAAAGCCATCTATGGACTGATGAGCCTATGGACTGATGATCTGAGGTCAGAAGTTCCAGAGTTCCTTTTTCTTTTTTAAAAAAATTTCTTTTCCATCCTTTTTCCCCATTACCTTTGATTTATAATGTATGGTTTTTAGAAAGTATAACTCCTAGCTTATTTATACTGTGTTAAAATTAGGAAGACCCAAAGTAAAAAAAAAAAATCCTCCCATGAAAATACTATTACTGCATACAAAGTAAACAAATGAAAGCAGGAAATTCAAAATCATTCTTCCCATGGTGGTTCAAACTCCTTATGCAAATAATAGCTATGAATGCATCAATTCAGTAGCTTACTAGGCAATAAAAGGCTGCATATAGACAGGCAGGAAAAATACATTCAGTTACTGTCAGAATAATAACTTTGAGTTTCTTGACTGCTGCTCATTAAAATGCTCAGTCACAGCTTCAGACAAAGGTAACTCCTGTGTCAACCTAAGACATGCTTCAAGGACCTTTTGATTCAAATATTCTTTTAAATTAATTGATCTACATCACTTCACAAGTACTTATGTGGTGATGTATTTTCATAGGACTTGGTTACCAACTATAGAGACAGTATTTAGTTCTCAAGTCACTGTGTCAAGAAAAATTTGAATAACAATTTATCACTGAAGGGGCTCATGTGGTGCAGAAGAAAGAATTCTTAGCTAAGGTTAAATATGCATAGGCACTAGGGTTTAGCTCAGTTGGCAGAGAGCTGCTCTTTAAAGCCCTGGGTTCAATCCCCAGCACTGCAAAAATTGGAGGACAAGGCAGCTCATCTCCCAAAACAACCCTGAAACAATCAACCATCAAAAACCCTATGAATAGCAGAGAGACACTGATATAGTGCCAGGCATGATATAGTGTTGGGGAGTGTTTCATTCTGCTGTACATAGGGTCACTATGAATTGGACCCGACTTGACGGCTCCTAACAACAGAAGGGCAATCTTCAGCAACTTTAATAACACTACATATAACTTAATCAATGTTGATGATCTTTTAAAAAACCATATCATTATACAAACTATCTATTAGATCTCTCAAGTATAATCATTCTTCTCCACCCCTTTCGACCTTCAAAATAAAGCCTCCTGGGTATATAAAATGGCTTCTTGCTACTTGGGCTCATATAAAAATATTGCTAAAACTCAATCTTAATGACCCAGAGGTTGGCCATTAGTACTTCAACCCATTCCTGTCTGGGCTCCTTCTCTGCTGCTTGCCCAGAACTGCTTTCAGCTTTCCATGCTGCTAACTACAATTTGTACTTTTCAATTTAAGACCTCTGGCAGCCATCAGCACTCAAAACCTGCTGGTTTGGGCTTTCCTTGCCCCATCCTCCAAGCATGGCATCCTGGAGACTCAGAGGCTGCTGCCCATTCTTTCCACCCTGAGCCTTTTCCAGCTGCTCCTCTCTCTCCTCTAATTATCCCTTTCCTATCACTCTGTCTCCCTGCTGACTCCCCTCAAAGGTCGCTCTACCTCATGCTTCATTCTCCTTTGCTTCATCCTTGATCCTCTTTCCCTAAGCAATCTCATCTACTCTATGGAGATAGAAATATCACATCCTTGTCCAAAACTGCCATGTCCATGATCCAATTCTGACCTCCCTGTCCATCTCTAGCTCCATACATTCAAGGGCTTACTTGACATTTCCTTTTGGATATGTCAAAATCACACTGAACATAGCCTTTCTTCTCCTTCCCACCTCATTACCTACCATTCACACAACTTGTTCATGCCAGAATCCTAGGAGATATCCTCCCCACATTCCTCTGAAAGCATTCCCTCTTCAGAACGAACTTCAAGCCAAAAAGATGCTTCCAAAATAAGCTCAAATCCTTTGGGCCTCTCTTCATTGCTGCATTCCCACCCTGACACAAGCCTACATGCATTCTCACCTGGAACCCTACCTGAGCTCCCAAAACGCACTCTAAGACCCTTCCAGTCCCCTGTCCATTCGACAACCAGTTGTGATGTTTGTAAAATGGAAACCTTGTAACTCCCATGCTTAGAAACCCTATAGTGGTTGCTCATGCTTTGAAATCGAAGTCCAGAATCCTAAGAAATCGAGAACAGTGACTTTTCCTGGCCTCCTGGACCTCATTCTTCCCCCCTTCACATGACTCACCTCTCTGCTATTCCTCACCCCTGCCTCAGGACTGCAATGCCCTCCACTCCTCCTTTCTCCTTCTCACCTTACCCTATCAGAAATGCCCCTTCTTCCAGAAGATCTTCTTATAGCTTTCAGACCAAGATAGATTCTTGTATTATATATTCTCAGAGTACCCTGTACTTTCCCTTATAAAGCACAGCACAGGTGTAATTAGATCTCCTCTCAATCTTTGTGTAGCTATTTTATCTTTCTACCCTATTAGTTCAGAATGGGCCATGTCAACATTCTTCATTATTGTCATCACAGAAATCAGTACCTAGCCTGTCAATAAGAGATTCCCAATAAATATTTGTTGAATAAGTTAATTAATCAAGTAGACTCCATGCTTCTATTTTTCTATTAATCACCTACATTTGTTTAGTAATCTCGTGATTCTTGTAATTTATTTAGGTAACATCCTCAGAATGGTCTCTTATAATTTTTCCCACAAGGAAAAAAAAACCTCAGAAGAGAGAAATAGGTTTAGAGGGCAGCCCAAATTGATTTAAAAAGGTAAAGATGTAACCTAAGGACAAATTTCAATTCCATTCTAATGAACAGATGTGTTACTTAGTGACCCTCAAGTAAGAAAATGCCTTAATTTGTTCTTTAGTATATAGAACTCAAGAGGCTTTCAAAGAGCTGACCGTGGTGACACACACCTATAATCCCAGGTACTTGGGAGGTGGAAGCAGGAGGATGGTGAGTTCAAGCCCAGAGGCAGCCTGTGCAATTTAGTGAGACCCTGTCTCAAAATAAAAAATTAAAAAAAGGCTGGGGGTGCAGCTCAGTGGTGGAGCCCTTGCCCAACATGAGCAAGGCCTTAGGCTCAATCCCCACTACCTCAAAAAAAGAAAAGAGAAAAGAGAAAAAGGGAGGTTTACAAAGCCAAAAATCCCATAGCAAAGACTGAAGAGTCCAATGAATGTATCACTATTCTTTGCATTGTACATATAATTGATGAATATCTTCTTTATCTTCTCAATATTTAATGAAAATGTTTTAAAGATATTCATAACAATAGCATGTGTGACATAGATGTATAAAAGATGACTTATTTTACATAGCTTCAAAACTTTTCATTATCTCTATCCATGTGTTACACATTGGCTTCTCTTCTTTCTGGGTTGCACAAAGGAAGCATAACCATATACCTAGCTAATCATAAAATCATCAGCAACTTTTCCTAACAGGAAGTTGGTGGATGATATTCACACCTTAATCCTCTTCATGGACTTTTTAATAGTATTTTAAAGAGAAATATTATTGAGTATATAATGACAGTTATTTAGGAAGTTAGCAGAAATGAAATTACTAGAGAGTTAATAAAAGTGATTAAAAACAGTGGACAGATTACTCATCAGTACATTTAATACACTGGGCAGGCTTAACCTAACAATTTTGATTTTACAGGCAGCTTTACCAGCCATTTTTTATTTATCTACTAAGAAAAAAATGTGCATCATGAAACTCAATTAAGTCCGCAGTGATAAAGCCTTAGAGTATTTCTCCAAAGTACCTATATCAAAATGATTTGTTAAACATGGAGCTCCAAAAGTCATTCTAACATCAGTGAAACGACAGTGAATGTGGCCTGAACCTGTGCATTTACAATGCTATCAAACAAAAGCAGACATAGTGTGCATTAAGCCTTGAAGATTTATTGCAAAACTCACCCATAAAATGGTAAGCTGAGCATAATGAAGAGCATGCTATTTATCTACAATAAATATAGATGCATTTTATGATCTGCTCTACACATAGCCACTGGGTTCTCCCACTGCAACAAGGTGACAGAAAACAAAATCATCTATTTTTCAAAAGCAGTTATACCATCAAAAATAAAATGATCATCACAAATTGGAACCCTGCCTCTTTCAACCAATTTTGTCTAAGGTTGGGTTCAGCTCTGTCCAAAGTGTTATCACAGGTCTTAGAGGAAAGTAAAGACATCCCATGTTCTATCCATTCACTGGGCAGAAATAAACTATGCATCTGAGTTGTTAATATTTGAAGTACCATTTTTAATAGCAGCTAGCCTGCCCTAACATATTAGTATATCTGTTACAAGAAAGGAAATATTCTAAAGGGACAAAATAAGATGTAGTCCTTGCCACAAGTCAATGTTTATATTAAAAATAGCATTTACTACTTTCCTTATTAAAAACTAATACATATTCTTTATAGAAACTTTAAAAATACAAATAAATAAAATGGAAAAAATTCCAAACATCAGTAATCCCAACACCAGAGATAAATGTGTTTTGCTAGATAGAGGTTTAGACTCTTATTTTTCTTTTAAATGACAAATAAATGAGATAAATATAGAGATAGTCACATATATAGTATTATAACACAATATACTGTGAACACATGTTCATAATATTCCTTCTACAAGAGTTTTTAACTGTAGAATAATCTATTATATGGATATACAGTTTTATTTAACTACCCTCCCACTGAAGTCAATCTGTAACATTGGCTAATAAAGGCAAAAAAGACAGAGAGAAGCAGATCATTCTGGGGAAAAGGAACAGTATGTGCTAATACATAGAACCCTAAACCCACCTGCACATGTGCAGCAATACCATAAGCATAGCATAAGGTTCCAAGTGGGAAAAGGAAATGGATAAGAACACTTGGGAAAAAAGATGAAAGGCCTTATGTGCCCTTTTAAGGTCCAATTATTCCTCATTTGACAACTTGTTTGTGCATTACTCCTCTTACTCATAAAAGACTAAATACATCCTCTTCTTGCCCAAACCATAAAACCATAAGCTGAGGAAGATGATGTCTTCCTCCACATTTTGGTATCACCAGACCTGATGCCACCCCAGTGCATACCAAGTTCCTCCTATTCTGTCTTGGCTGCATCAATTGCAGCAACAGCACAAATCATTGGAACCTAAATCAGTGCCACATTTATGTTGTTAAAGCAAATTCCTAGTAAAACAGTTGGAATCTTTCTGTTCCATTTAATTACAAGTGACTGAAGTTTTTTGTTCTAAAAGTTTACAGTTGCAAATTAATCTATTAATCATACTTTATCCAGCCCAGCATGGTGGCTCATACCTGCAATCCCAGTGACTCTGGAGGTAGAAGCAGGAGCATCACAAGTTCAAGGCCACAGGCAGCCTGCATAACTTAGTAAGACCCTGTCTCAAAATACAAAGAAAAAATGGGCTGGGGGTGGGGCTCATGGGTAGAGCACTTGTAAGAAGTAGGCTTCATAGCGCTGGGTTCAACCCCACAAGTCCCACAAAAAAAGTCATATTTTATCTCAGGTACAGACTTGCAGAATTGGTGACCTTTGCTTTTTGAAAAGATGATGCTGGTGAATACAAATAACTGCTAGTATTTTAGACACTTTAAATATTTTAAAAAGGCAATGGAGGTCCAAGAATTTGGAGACAGAAAAAAACACATTCCCTCTCTCCTGGATCTATTTCCACTCTCTTAGATTGCCTAAAAGTCCCACAGTTGATTTCCCACGATCATTCTCCTTAGAACAACACTGAAATGAGAAAAGAGGAAGAGGAAAGCTCCAGAGTCAAGAACAGAAGCATTTTGTGTGTTTGGGTCATTTTTGGATAAGGACTAGATAGAGTCTGAATGGATCTCAAAAAGCATCTTAGTTCAAGCTTCTTGTTTTGCATATTAGGAAACAGGCAGATATCAGTTATCCCACATCACAAAGGTACTAAGTTACAAAGCTGGCAGTGAGAAGGACCCTTCTGACACTCAGGATAACATACTTTTCACTTGTGAGTTGGCTGAAGCCTCTCACAAGCGTCTGCCACAGGAGGGGTGTGGCTCACTATGGGAGATGAGAGAGAAACTCACAGAAAAAAATTTTTAAATGTTTAAGCTGTAAAGAAAAAAACATGGTATAAGGGAACTCTGCAATAGTACCTCTTATAAAGCATACCATAAAGAGGTGTTTTGTGCTCAAAGGTTAGAGTTGGTATTTCTAGCAGGAGTCATGACTAGGACCATGGTGAAAATGGTGGGATTTGAGGAGAGGCAGAATTTCCATACATAGAAATGAGGGGAGAAAGGAGACCCAGGCAGAGGAAATGCCCTAAGTGATAACAGGAGGGCTAGAACAGCAAATGACCTGTCCATGGAGCAATTACATTGGATTAAAGTGTTGGTAGAGGAAGATGAGAAAAATTAGGCTCAGTTTGCCTTGTGCAGACACCAAGTGTCAGGATCTATAGTTAACTATGGTACTTTCATGAGAGTTTCTGAATGGGAAAGAACTCTAATAGCCGTAGTATTTTAAATGACTCAGACTCCAGTGCAGTAGCTAATGGAAGCAGATGGGAGCAATGGACAGGAATACAGATGGATAAATTTGGAAGAAAAGAATAGGAAAACTTATAAATGAATGAAATCAGTTGAAAGATTCTGGTACTATTCTAAATATTGTAAGGTACCTCTCTGGACTAAGTTGATAGCTGTATAAATGCAAATTCAACATTTTATGATGATCCTTGAACTATCTTCCAAGTTTATTCTTTAAACTTTTCATTGATTTTATTAAGCTACTATGTGTTATAATTTTGTGGATTCAAATTCAGGTTTCTAAATACCATGTAAAGTAAGAGCTCAATAGGTAAACACATCTGTTTTCTGAAAACTTTTGCTTCTTATTAATGGCAGTGTGATTAGATATATTAATTAGAGAACTTTGCAGAAAGCAACAATAATAATATAAAAAATTCTCACCACCCCTTCATACCCATTAGGATGGCTATTATCAAAACAACAGAAAATAACATGAGTTGGTGAGTGTGTAAAGAAATTAGAACCCTGGTACACAGCTGGTAGGAATGTAAAAAGTGCAGCTGCTATGATAAACTATATGGTAGTTCCTCAAAAAAGTCATCAGAGAAATACCACATGATCCAGGTATTTCATTTCTGGATATATACCCCAAAAACTGACAGCAAGGACTCAAGTAGATAGTGAACATCCATGTTCACAGCAGCATTGTTCATAATAGCCAAAAAGTGGAAGCAATCCAAATGTCCACTGAAGGATGAATGGATAAGCAAAATGTGGTATATACATATAATGGAGTAATATTCCAGTTTAAGAAAAAGAACAAATTTACAGCACATGCTACAAGGAAGACATTATGCTCAGTGAAATCAGCCAGTTACAAAGGGACAAATATTACATGATTCCATTTATATGAGGTAGCTAAGTAGTCCTATTCATACAGACAGAAAGCATAGTGGTGGTTTCCTGAGGAAGCAAAGAGCAAGGAATAGGGTAGTTGGTGTCTAGTGGGTCAGACTTTCAGTTTGGAAAGTTAAAAAGTTCTGGGGATGGATTGTGGTAATGATTGCACAAAAATGTCAATACTTATGCCACTGAATGGCACACTTAAAATTAGTTAAAATGGTAACTAGTATGTTTCCACAATTTAAAAAAGAATTGCTTGCCAGAATAAGACTACGTTCCAAAATGCTAAAGTTTTTAATAAAATTCCCATTATAATGAAAGAAAACCTAGTAGTGTTTGTGAAAACAAGATGTGACCAGTCTCTGCAGGTGGGAGGGAGGACAATGGAGGAGAGGAGCACCTCGGTGGTACATTGTTGTTGTTGTTAGGTGCCATCTAATTGGTATCCGACTCATAGCGACTCTCATAGGGTTTTCAATGGCTGACTGTTTTTGGGTTTGCCTTAGGAGTGGATTGCCAGGTCCTTCTCCCATTTTTGGGGTGCTGGGAATTGAACTCAGGACCTCAGAGACTGCAGCATAGTGCTCTACCAACTGAGCTAAATCCCAGCTCGGTGGTACATAGGCTTGCAAAAAAGACAGAGCCTGGGCAATCTCAACACTGTGACCCTGGCATACCATGACAGGAAGATGAGCACACGCACATGGAGCATAACCCCACCATCCTAGAGGTCAGCAAAGGGTTCTAAGTTCCAGAATCACAAGTCAAACAACATATTCTACATAAAACAAACACAGCCATCTATCTCCTCCTGGGTAGGCCACTATGTTCTGAACAGAAAAGCAGCCAAGATACTCTCTGCAGTGGGTGAAAACATAACCACTCCATCTGTTGCTTCCCAGGTCACCCTCATCTCCCATGGTGCCTGCAGGGCCACCTGAGTCAGTGAAGGAAAAGGACTTCATTATTCATCAGAGCCCAAAGACCACATGCTGATCCACCTGCAGTGAAACCAAGAATTGATGTGATGTTTAAACACAAGAAAGGTAAATGAAAATTAATGCACCTAAAAATTTTTTTATTACTTTTCAGGGATAGAAGAAATGTTTCCCCATCCAGTAAGGACTGAATGCCAACATAAAGTATAACTTATACTACTGAGATGGTTAAATACCTATGAGGAGAGGTCAAGAGAAAACTGTTTCTGAATGCTGAGGTCAAGTACTCAAAAAGGAGCTGAGATGATTTGGGAATGAGTTGGCTCAAAACAGTGGTAGGGATTCATTGACTATTCACAATCTCTTGTGCACTCTCAAATATTTACAATGCAGGGGGATTTTTATCTCTGCTGGGCCATGAACTGTGTGGAATAAGTATTGTACAAAAATAAAGAAAAAGAAGTTTGTACAAAAATAATTAAAGAAAAAGAAATTTGAGGAAATCCAATAACTCTTCTCTACAGCCCAAAGGTCAATCCAGAGGTAATGCTCTGTGTGGTAAGAGAAGTCAAACGTGTCTTGGTAGGAGATGGCTCTATATGCCTTTTCCTGCAGATACTCATCTCACCAAAATTGTGATCCAAAGAGAAAGAGTCAAAAGGATTTTTCCCTTCTAGGATTTAGGATTTTTTTCCTAGGATTTAACCTGGTCAGTGATTGCCACTATATATAGTGATTGCCACTAGCTAGGGTGCTTCACTCATTTATCATTTAATGAATTATTAGCAGGTATTTATACATTAAAAAAAAACAAGCTATATCTATCCAAGAGGCAAAAAAAAAGATACAAACTCAAAGAGGAGTAGTTATAACCACATAGTTTTAGTTAACCCCTCAATTCATTAGCTTCCTTTACCTTAATGGCAATTTCCACAAACATTTAGGACAACAGTATACTACTGAGGGCTTCTGACATTTAACAAAGCCAAAGGGCTTTATGTCTCTTAGCATCCCCCCTCTATGCCTTGGACTCCTTGTACACCCTGACCACGGCTCTAGTGCCACACATATTCTCTGGTGCTACTTCCCTTGTGTTGGGCTTGGTTCAGTTCACATATTCTCACACAGTAGAGCAAAAGGAAAGGAAACAATTTCCTCCTTGAGGTTCTCTTGGCCTATTCTTACCTCCTAAATCTGGTCACCAGCTCCAGAATATGTACCACTCTGAGCTGTTTGCTCACAGTTTCCAGCACATGAGGGCAGATATCCAAACATAGAGCCTTGGGCTTTGTGGGGAAAGCCTCTGACCTAGAGATGCAATGCAGGTTACCATCTGTGTTCTCATGGGATGGAAAAGGAGTCTATCAGGAACAGAAAGACCATTTGCATTCATCATCTTGTGATCTCAGACCTCCATTTTGGACCCAGGCAGCCAAATTCCAAGATGTCAAGAGAAGGCTAATCAATGTGATGACAAACAGCAAGCCTGTACACACGGACCAAGATCTGCTCATGGCCCCATTGTTTACTTAAGGCTTCCCTTGTCCTATCTTCATAAGGGAACAAGAGATGAAGGGAGAACACATAGGAAGCCTTAGTTAGGAAGTGCCAGGACATTCTATATGTACCATCCAATCTGTGGGTAAATTTTCTTTTTCTTCTTCTTCTTCCTCCTCTCCCTCCTTCTCCTCCACCTCCTCCTCCTCCTCCTCC
>VMDO01031633.1:0-19884 GCA_007922755.1 Pedetes capensis
TTATTTGGGGAAAACTGGAAAATGTCAGAAAAAGAATATGATCACTAACAAAACCTTCTAGCTGGATAAAGAAAGAAAGGGGACACACACAAGGGAAAAATTACTGACCAATTTATTGGTGCTGATATTAAGAAGAGGAAGGCAAAAAGGAGACAGGGAAATGAGGAAAAGTTAAAAGAATTGGGAAAAGGGCTAATTGCATCTGTTATCAGGTAATACATATTTACATGCAAGCATTGTTGTAAGTACAGGGTGCTTATCATTTTGCCTTCATTTGAAATTCAAACTATTTTGGAGGCTGTTTTGTTCTATTAGTAATTGCTATTAGATAGTGTTTTAAAGGAAAATTATGTGATACAATGGCTCATGGGAAGAGGCTATGTCAGCAGAGCTGGAACTGGAGAAAACCTTCCTTCCCCATTTGTTCCTTGCAAGCAGAAAATTGCTATAGAACAGTCTGGTGGGATGGGGTCTGTTGAAGGGGTGAATATCCCAGCCTGTTGGAACCCTTCAAAAATTATTTCCTGTTTTTAACAAGTATGTCCCTTAGTCATGAAAGAAAAAAAAAATACCTATTTTCCTTCCAGCTCATATTTAACCATAGTATTTGTGCATATGATTGCAGCTCCTCTGGAAAGGCTCAGAATGAGCTGCCAGGATGCCATGAATTGAATCGAAGGCCCCCTAATAGTTAAAGTGTCCATTAGCTGCTGTTCACTTAGCATCCGTCAGAAAGAAGAAGGGCTGGGAGCCCCGGGCGGATTTCTAACTAGCCTAATGAGGAGAGAGATTCTAGGAGCAGAAAAAGTTCATTTGCTGAATTTCCTGCAAGAAGTCACTTCAATATTGCTTCTAGGAAACACTGACAGGCTTTGTTGGTAAGAAATCATTATGCTGAGAAAGAAATGGGATATTGTTATGTGAGGTTTTTAAAGAAAATTCATTTTGATAGATGTCTAACTGTGCATTCAATTAAATTTCCTTCTCTTTCTTTAAAAAATAGATGTCAGGTAATTGTACTCAAGTACTGTAAGCTGAAAAGTGTTATCCTTTCCTTCCAGTTATTAAAATTTCTTTATCAATATGTGTCTTTCTTGTCTTTATCCTTTGACTGTGGGGGTCCTCAGTGAAAATACCTGGTGTGCTCCCCTTCTTGCCTGTGGATGTATGTGTGCCTCTCAGAAGAATCAGAAAGGTCTGCTGTTCTTTTTGGTGAGAATCAACTTCCATGTGTAAATTACATAGGCTCTCTGCTCCCCATTTTTCTCTTAAAAATCTGTCTATGTATGATCACTTCCTAGACACAAAGTCCTTTTATTTATATAGTTGCAAATCAGCATTATTTTCTACCACAGCCCATTATTTCTGAACTACTTATCCTGCCATTTGACAATGGTCCTTTTGAATCTTCTGACAATGACCACCAACCTCAGTTCAAGACTTTCCCTCTTCATGTCATCCTCTTACTCCCACCAGATTAGTCACTTTAAAATATGGAACTGCAAACAACACATTTTTGTTTCTAGTACCTCTAGTCTGCCAAGTGGGAATACATCCATTCACTTCTCCTCTTACTTATCTTGTTTCTAGTAATTGTACCCTCATGCTTCTGATCAATCAGACACATGTTTTGGGAGTCATATTCATTCATCCTTTAATTTTCCCTCACATTCATCAGAGACAATCACTATATTCCAAGTTCTATATACCAAGCTGCGTATAGTATTACCACCCTGGCATCTGAGCTCATCTGATCTCAGAAGTTAAGCAGGGTTGGATGTGGTTAGTACTTGGATGGGAGACTGCCTGAGAATACTGGGTGCTGTAGGCTTTGTGTCTTTCCTCATATTCTCTACTGCAAGTGCAGTGTCCTCTTTCTCCACTCTTTCTGCCCTAGAAAACTTAATTTGCTTTTAGATACTTTTTTTCCCAAATTCCAATCACTCTATGAAGCCTTCCCTGATATACCAACCAAGCATGATTCCTCATTTCTCTGAGAAATACTACTTCACAGAACTTTCTTGGCATGCCAGGTAGAGTAAAATAGAGAGTAATAGGAGGTCTTATTTCCACATCTGGGAGATTTCCAAGATCTTTTTTTCCTATTCTTACCCTTTGTGAACAAAAGGTCTCTTGAGCAATAAAGGGTAGAGGAAGCACCATTTCGGAATGTCTTAACTCATGGGTTTGAAATTTCAAAAAGGCTTTAGAGCCTTGGAGAGAAACTTACATGAGTTATCAGGTCAAACTAACTCAGTGCAGTCATTTCCCAACTTTCAACATGGAGTCATAGAGAAATGATAGGTACTTCAGAATTTTCATTTAGGAAAGCAATGACATGAGGTTAAAAATGTTGTAGGCAGATATTTTCCAGAATAGAGTTAACTTTAATGCATTTCTAATTTCCCCACATAAAAGTAATAGCCTACCTACTCACTGAGATTTTATTTTCATTTCTCTATTTACCCAATCCCCTTTTTAAACATTTTAAGCAAGAAAAGAAAAAGTGCTGTGACTGACTTATCTCTATGTCTTAACTCTTCAGAAAGAGACAAGGAGAGGTGTTTTATAACTATTTACTGAATTGAACTCCCACAGGTCTATCAGCTTGTCATGCTGTGGGGGCTTGCATATTGCTATGATGCTAAAAGGTATGCCACCAGTATTTTACACATTAGTAGGCTCACCCATGTTGGACAGGTTTCAGTTGAGTTCTGAATTAGACTAGGTAGACTAGGTAGAAGGACTCAGCAGCCCACTCCCCAAAAAATTAGCCATTGATAACCCTATGAATAGCAAAGAAGCACTATCAAATATAGTGCCAGAAAATGAGCCCTCCAGGCTAGAAGGTATTCAATAGACAACTGGGGAAGAGTTGCCTCCTTAAAGTAGTTGTTGTTACACACTGTCTAGTTAGGTCCAACTCATAGTGACCCTCATAGGGTTTTCAATGGCTGTTGGTCTGGCAATTGTTTTCAGGAGTGGACTGCCACATCCTTCCCCATTTTTGCAGTGCTAGGATTAAACCTGGCTGCTCAGAGAGTGCAGAGCAAGCCCTCTACCAACTGAGCTAAACCCTAGCACCTCTCAAATTAGTTGTTGTTGTTAGGTGCTGTCGTGTCGGTATCTGACTCATAGCGACCCTCATAGGGTTTCCAATGGCTGACTGTTTCAGGATTGCTTTAGGAGTGGATTGCCAGGCCCTTCTTCCATTTTTGCGGTGCTGGGAATTGAACTCGGGGCCTCAGAGACTGCAGCGCAGCGCCCTACCAACTGAGCTAAAGAGTCAACCTTAATGAAGGGAATGGAGTAAAGCCCCTGAAACCTCCTTTAGCTGATGTGGCACTACTCAAAAGGAGAAGAAAAATTGTGACTGCAACTTTGGACTCAAACATTAAAAAAAATAATAATTATGTGCATGGCACCATTGTTGGGTAGTGTTTTGTTCTGTTGTACATAGGGTCACTATGAGTCAGGTCTGACTCGATGGCCCCCAACAACAACTGAATTGAAGTCTCCCTGCCAAGGCCACCCCTTATCTATTTTACTAGGTCTTACTAAGCTTTAATTTATAATGCACTACTATCCTTAATAAATACTGGAGCACTCCTTCTTATTTCATAATAATTTCAAAAATCTCCACATAACATTTATTCCTCAGACACAAGATGTAGAATTTATTCTTTCACTGTTGCTGTAGCATATGCCTCCAAGTACAGTGCCACATGCCTAGCACAAAACAGATGGATAAACTCAAGGAAGCTTGTTTTATGTTTGAATATAGTTTACATTACTATTAGATTGTTACATTTATTTCATGTTAACAAATTGAACAGAGGAGTATAATATTTGAGGAATGATCTATATATAACAGATCACTTTGAGAACTTCCAATGTTTTCTTCCGATAAAAGACCTGGAAAGTATGAAACTCTGTCCCACTAGTACACTGCAAGACCAAAGCCAGTGTAACTTGAGGTTTGAAGGAGTTTTGGACTCTGAAAGCCTTTGGTGACCATTCCACTGCAAGTCTTCATTATTTAACAAGTGAATAGGTTCCTTGTAAGCACCTTATTTTCTGAAAATATTTCAAAGAATGACCTTGTTTCATGATTAAGCACCCTCTTTTCTATTGGCACCCTTTTTATTGGATCTGACTCTGAAGTAATGCACCTGAAGTCATGGGAGTGGAACCAGTTGCTTCTTCCCTTCCTTATCATTGTTCTTTTCTTTTCTCCTTTCCTTTCTTTTTCTTTAATTTTCTTTTTTTCATTTTCTTTTTTCAATACTGGGGGATGAAATCCATGCCTCACATAAGGTAGGAAACTTTCTACCACTGAGCCATAACCCTGCTCCCATTTTATTTTTATTTTAAGACAAGGTCTCACTATGTTGCTCAGGCTGCCTCTGTCCTCAAACTTATGGTCCACTGCCTCAGACTCCTAAATTGTTAGGATTATAGTCATGTGCCATGATGCCCAACTGGAAAATATTTTGCTTTGCTGATGAACTACCATGGAGCAATATCCTGGCATTTTCACCTTCCATGATACGCCCTTTGTGCTCCATTTCCCTGAGAGGAAAGTTTCACTCCTGATCCCATCAACCAGTAAAATCAACATAAGTCACCTGTCATTTTTCCAGAAACTCCACCCTGCTTCATTTAATTGTTATGCTAGATTTTTTTAAAAATTTTTTAACAAATACAATTAAGTTGTAGTGGAAACTGCTTTCAGATAGATAAATTTCTGGTTATACAGTCTGTGGTTTTCTACATTCTTACACACCTTTCTCTCTCTTTCTTTCTCTCTTTCTTTCTTTCTTTCTTTCTTTTTTTTTCTTTCTTTCTTTCTTTCCTTCTTTCTTTCTTTTCTTTTTCTAAAGAGTTGTTCACCAGGGATACAAAAACTCCTTCCTGTGTTTATAACAAGAATGGCTGGTCTAGCACCTGGTGTAGTGGCACTTGTCTGTAATCCCAGTCACTCAGGAGGTGGAGCCGGGTGCCAGTTGAAGGCCAGAGGCAGCCTGCATAACTTAGTGAGACCTTGTCTCAAGATATAAATAAACACACAAACAAACAAACAAACAAAAATGGGCTGGGAGTGAAGTCCAGTAGTACAGCACTTGCAAAGTATGTGCCTTGGGTTCACCTCCAAGTACCACCAAAATAAAAATTAAAATTAAAATTAAGAAGATTGCCTGGTCTCATCAACCCCCTCTGATAGCTTCTTCTACTATGTGATTTACTTAAAACTCAGAAAGATTCAAGTATTTCGCTAATATGTGACAATGAGCCTCATATCTTCAATATTACCCCAAATTTTAAGTACACAAAGATCTGCTGCTTTTAATCTTTGAACTCCATCATGGCACAGGCTCTTACTGGGGCTGAGAAGCTATTCTTTGATTCATTTCCAAGATACCTGTAAGCTGTGTGTATTGTCAGTTCTCTGTTTCTGCTTTTTGTCTCCAATATATTTCTTTGTTTCTGGAAGTGTTCTCTAGTGTCAGGTGTTCCTAGCATAGACAGGTAACAATTATTCATCTTCAATGTACAGTGAAGAGAGTCCTGTCAACTCTCATTAAAGACTTCAGTCTTTTCTATCAGTCACTATATCTAGCATCCTCTGTATGCAATTCTTGTTATAGATTTTAATCATCTTGATTAGATGATTGCTTCTGTTACAAAGTAAAATATGAATTAGTATAATCACACAGTAACAACAATGGCTTTAAAATTTTGTATATTTCATAGATTTTGAAGTTCTGTAACATATGTCAGCCATTTGCTTATCAAAAACATAAATAAAGCAGGGAGTACCATTTTTCAAGTAAATGGACAAACAATCAGAAAGATAAAGGAGCTTTCTCTAGGAACTATGTATATGGTAAGTGAAAATTTAGACTCAACGTTGAGAGATTTTATGTGATAATTTAGCGTAATAAAATGAAAATAAAAACAATATAAGATCAAATGTAAAAATTACCAAGATTGGTAATGCATTGCGAGGGAAATTTCAATGATTAATACTATTTAAAATACTACTTATATAAGAAGAGAAGAAAAAGTAAGATTACATATAAAAGGTTGATTTGAGAGATAAGTAAAAATACTACAAGGTCTTAGTTTCTAGCTACAATTAAATTCTAGATCTAATCATCTACTAGTTAATTTTGCATTTTCTAGCTAGAAGTTATTCTGTATTCATTTTAAATATGTAGATTTTATTAGATTATTTTCATTGCTAGATACATTGACAAATTTCTTGATATTTTTATTAATTAACAAGAAAAGTATTTATGAAATTGAGGGGTCTCATCATGAATACATCAGCATTTTGAACTGGGTAAAACATGTAACCTTGAGATCATGTTTTATGAAAAATATAAAATATATCTTAGTATTTCAGGGAATGTTTGGCTTCATCAGTCTGTGTCAGGGAATTAATTTTCAGTTGTACATCCCTGCTGATACATCTGAAACCTGAGAAAGTCCAATTTCCTTCCTTCATATGTGTCTAATAGAGTATGAATAGTTCAAGTGTCTGAGCAAAATCAGAGGCTGAGCCACAGATTCACTTCTTCAGTAACAAGGAGGACAGAGACTTCAACCTGCTGCTGACAGGGGACTTGCATCTTCCTCTCCCCAGGAAGTGTTTTCACACCTTTGTGAGGTGCAAATTGCAGTCAGAATAGAAGGACTCAACGGAAATAGGATGGACTACTGGGCACAGGATATCTTTCTGCCTACCCCTTCACCTCTGCAAACCACAGAAATGGCAAAACACTGTGGGTTGCTGAGGGAGGACATTGCATCTGTAGCTCTTGCTTGCCTCATCTCCCTTTCTTTTCACTCCCAGTAGAGCCCCGGGTTGCAAACAAGTACAAAGGTGAAAAACTTCCACTAGGAATTTTAAAGGAAATAGGAGAGAGAACTTACGAAGTTTTTAGGCCACTCCTAGATTCCCTCTCAGCTAACCAACTGGGACAGTGGGAAAGGAGGCTCACCCAAAGCGTTTCCATTGCCAGGCCATGCAGATACAAAGGAGGTTGTGAACTAATAAGTCCTAAGTGAGTATTTGCTCTGCATCCTGCTTAGAGCTCATTTATTCTACAAGAATGAACATAATAGCCATGTTTTAAAATAATTTTCATTTATGAAAATCATTGAGCACTAGTATGATCTATGTCATCACAGTGACTGCTTTTCCATTTACCATCCAGAAATGATTTGCAAATCATCACCCCAGGATCAGTAGTGTCAGCATTACTTGGGAACTTGTTGGAAATGTAAATTCGCAGGCTCCAACCCAGACCACCTGAACCAGGGGCCCAGGATGCCTTATTTTAATAAGCCTTTCAGGGGATTCTGATACACACTAAAGTCAGAGACTGACTCTAAAGTGATGAACATTGGTGAATTTGCAATAATGTTCTTTGTATTTTCCGCATGTTTACACGTCACTGTTTTTTCTATGTGAAATCAAGGAGTTCTTTAGAAGTAGCCATCATGACGAGAACTTGCACATATTAATAACAGGACCACATGAAAGAAAAGTCATTCTTTTGTAGTAATTAATGATCTTCTAGAAAAAGACCAGGAATCAAGTCCCAGACTTGCCATTATACGGTGACTGTGGATATATGACCTAACCTTTTTCCAATATCAGGTTTCTTTATCTATAAAGTACTCATAATGATAGTTTATATCATAAGATTTATTTGAGGGTTAAAAATGGAAAAGCATTTAATGAACAAAGTGTAGTGCTTGGGACATAGTTTTTGTTGTTGTTATTGTTGTTGTTCAATACAGATATACTTAAGAGTGTTTTTGTATAGTTTTTCATGAAACTATGTAAGAATAAACAAAAAAGAAAAAATGAGTTATAGAAATGTTGTGGTTGAAGCACTGTATGTGTAAAGTGTAAATTTTGACCAGAAAATTGTTGGGTTACACCTCTTAATTCATACCATAGGTGGTGTTTTCCTAGCAAAAGTTGAAACCCCATTTCAGAGAGAAACAGTAAAGTTCTCTAAGGAATCTCATTACAAGGGAAGTTCAGAAGACCAAGTTCAGATTACTGGGCCAAACTGAGGAACAAAAACAGCCACCTCCTATCTTATCTCCTGTGAGAACTCATTCACATCCCTTCATCCTGTTGTATATTCTCAGGAGAAGGGAACTATCTGTGTTCTTAAGAAGATCGTTTTATTTAATATGACAGCACATTGGACTGCAAGGAACTTTGCTCTGATTCACACCTGAGTCCAGTCAAAACACACTGTTGTACTTCCTAAAATCATTGCTAGCATGAAGTGAGGCAGGACATATGAATGACTTGAGGCAATGATGATGAACAGGGCAAATTTCTGACCTTTTTGGGTATCTCTCAGCATAACTGGGGATCCCTGGACTGCTTAGGATGATCCCCTGTAAGCATCTTGTTAATAACCACTATTATTTTCCCTACTGAAGAAACTATTTTGTGGAACTCCACCCATAAGTAAAGAAAAACCACTTGCCTTTCTTTGCCTGCATAATGAAGCTTTTCTCTTATACTCAGGTTCATTTTTAGTGTGTTTTCATCATCAGCTTAGGAGTGTTTTTAGTGAAATGGGAAATACAAAATTATAACAAAAATGACTAGGGACAGGTACAAGTTCATGGCATGACTTTGACATTTCCCTTTAGATATGAGATTTAAATTTGAGCAGTAAGTAACAACCAGAAGGCACATCTTTGCTTTGGAGAATGTTTGAGCATCTTGAGGGGAGTCAACCTATAAAAATATGGACTCTCGGTAGTAAAGCAGTTAGGGACTTGAGAACTGTATATATCATGTGTAAAAGTGATTGATCTATTTCTGTCTTTTCCATTAGGATTTAAGACAATCATGTTCTATGACAAAATAGTTATTACAATCCAGACTGGTACAAGGTGCCCACAATATGAAGCAGAGAAAAGAATAATAGAGTCTTCTCTGAAGGAGGATGTGTTGTATTCTATATTACATATTTGCTCTTTCCCTCAAACCTTAAAAATAATATATTAATTATTGCTGTCTTTATTTTGAAGCTCATCCATGTCACAGGAATAGCCTATAATTTCCTTGCATGTAAGGAAAAGAATCAAGATTTGAACAGAAGTCTATGTCATTCTGCAACTCATCTTCTTTCAAAAGTCAACAGGTTCTACTGATCCCTGCATATCCATCGAAGGCACCCAGGAGTAAGGAGGATGCCTGATTGAGTCTTAGCACCACCACTTAACATTTCACTTTTAGATGGAGCAGCTCTCCTTCCAGCTGTTATCCACACATACTCATTTCCTTTCTCATTTCTGTTTATATAGTTCTGAGCACAGAATTCAGTTAGAAGAAAGAGGTATTTTGGTTAAAAAATAAATAATATGTCAAGAATAGAATAAAATAAAGTATTTTGAAAGCCTCTGCAGTGCTTTAACAATGAAAGTAGCATCTCTGCATGTTTCCAGCATCAATTTGTAGTTTGCTAACTACATAAGTTTGTTTACATAAGAAAACTATATGGGGATATTTCTATGAACTGATTTTAGCCATCATTATTAAATCTTTATTGCCTTTATACATAGTTGTTAGAGCCCTTTCAGGAATTGATAAATATAGGTTTAGGTCAAGGAGGATAAGACTGGGAAATTAGAGTTAAACTGTGATGTCCAGATTGATCAAAAGAGGTGGTATCCCCCCAATATTCACTCCCTACATATGAGTGTTCACACACACACAAACACACACACACACACACACACACAAACACACCTTAAGTTACTGCTTTAGCAAGCCTTAATCTACACTGTGTGTGAGAATCATATCATTATAATTTATGTTGTTGTTGTATAAAACAAGGTCCAGTGGGACTTCATAGTCTAAGTGGGACCCCAGGGCAGAACATGGGACAATGATGAGGTGATGGTGGCAAACTGTGTTATGCAGATTACCTGCATTGCAGAGTGGGAGGGATAAGATCAGTGTTGGCTGGAGTGGTCAGGAAAGGATTCAGGGTTCAAATGGATTGGTTGAAAGATAGGTTCAAGTGGATGACCCTAGAGAGGAGAGAGATGCTATTTACCAAGCAGGGATTGGAGGAGTGCTTCGCAAGCTGGTCTCCAGGACTTCGAGGCTTTCTCAGTCTCTCTTCCTGGTAGATCTCCAACAAACTCCACACCAGGATCCCAGTAGCAGTATTAGCAAAATAACTTAGGTATTTCAAGTGCTGCTTGTTGGGGAGGGTATGTTCTAGATGGATTACATATTTAATATTCATGAAAAACCTCAGAGGCAGGTACATCACTGGCCTCATTAAATAGCTGAGTAAACTGAGGCACAGGGAGCTTTTATAACTTGCCCAAGGTCAGTGTGCTAACCATACTGCTATAGTCAAAAGGAACTTGGGTTGTGTCAATGCCATAGATTCCAAACTAGCTCTGGGTTCCATTATTTAATTGCTTTGCTGTGGGAGTACCAATGAAACGTTTTCTGAAGATGCAGAACCTTGTGAGGTAGGGGATATTTGCATATTCCTTGAGGCTGCAGAAAGTAATGTGTTACCATGTGTATGGAAGGGTAGCAGTCTACCCAGATCACCTATGTTATTGACTCAATGCATATACCAAAAAAGAATGAAAATATTTACCAAATAATGGTAGAAGAGTTTAATAAGAGATGTGGTGATGATTTCTATGATTCTCAGAGAGCACTCACTTTACCCAAAAAAAAATCATTTGGAGAGGATGTTAATTGGCAGTTACCTCCAAATATTTCTATTAACTGTGAAACACAGAATATTCCAGAGGTTGCAATAGCTCTGTGAACTGGAAAGCATTATTTCACCCTGAATCTCTCTCTCCCCTCCTCTCTCTCTCTCTCTCTTTTCCTCCCTCCTTCTTTCCTTCCCTCCCTCCCTCTTTCTCTCTCTCTCATACACACATATGCATGCATACAAGATGGAAGAAATATTTCAATGAAAATACACACAATTCTCAACATAAGGTGCATGGATAGAGTAGTGAAGAAAGAACTTTACCATACACCAAAACGTGACTGGTTTCAGGAAACTATACAGGCATCTCTATCGCACTCCCAAAAAGGAACAAGAGAGAGACACAAATCTAGCAGCAAATTAAATTAAGCCGCTTTGAATTTTGTGTGCTGCTGCTGTTGTTGTTCTAATAAATAAAACAGGTAATATTTATCCATTGAAGAAATCACTCAACGTATGGCCATATTTTTACCTTTGTAGAACTCTCAACTAATTTGAAAGTGCAAAACATTCAGAGTATTATTAAATGCTGAACTAAAGCTAAGTACCATGGCACATGCCTGTAATCCTAACTACTTGGGAGGCTAAAGCAGGAGGATTATAAATTCAAGGCTGGAGGCAGTCTGTGCAATTTAGTAGGCACTGTTTCAAAATACAAATTAAAAGAGAGACTTGAGGTGCAGCTTGGTGGTAGAACACTTGCCTAGCATGCATGAGGCCCTGAGTTCATCTCCCAGAACTTAAAACAAAACAAGTAAAAAATGCTGAATTAACTTCTTCCCTTGCTATACATCTTTGTCATTTACAACAGGCTGTGCAGTATTTGAGAGAACATTTGCTTCTTGACCTCCGTATATTATTCCTCCTACAGTCATCACACATTGAGAAAAAAAATATGTATTTATATCTGTTAATGCTATATGATACAGGTTTGATATATGTCCCAGTTACTGGATAGGGGAACTTTAACAGAGACTATCAGAAAAAATATTTCTAGAATAAATGTCCAACGCTATTACTTTAATTAAAAGACTTGCTGTGAACTGGCTTATAACAAGAAATAAGAACATAGATCTTATATTTAAGAAACTTTGTGAGTTCTATAAGATATACAACAACCCTCAATTTCAGACAATGGCAAGTTTATTTGAAACTTCTTTCATTCTATCTTATATCTATATTTCATTCTATTGTATAGATATTTGCATAGATAGATTGATAGATGGAGAGATAGATCTGTTTTCTCCAAACATGTATCTAGAGATCAATGATCAATTTTACATACATATATATATATATATATATATATATATATACATATATCAGTGATGAGGATTGAACCCAGGCCTTGTACATGCTAGGGAAGCACTGTACCACTGAGCTACATCTCCAGTCAGCCTTATATATATATACATATTTTTTATCTTAAGTGATTTGATTATAGTAGGTGCTAAAAACTGTTTAGCAAAAAGAAACAAAATTTGTCTTATAAATATGGCTCTCTGTAAGAGAAACTTCCAAGACTATTTGCTTTTCTTGCAACCTAAACAAGGAAAGGAATTATAAATATGTAGTGTATCATTTTTACTGTAATATAAGCAATGTCCTTTGTTTCTTTGCAGAGAATAAGTTAAAAAAGAAACTATGCTTACCTTTAAGTTGATTTGTCATTCAAGTATTAATAAATCAATATGCCTATTTTGTGAACCTACCATTATATAAAGACATTGCATGAAGATACTGTCTCAGACCCAGATATTGGTTATGCAGTGATAAATAAGACATAGGTTCTAGCTTCATTCTACTTGAAAAGACAAGGCTGAGGTATGTCAGCAGATAATTAGCTATAGAAATCGTGGATGATCAGTGTAAAAATAGTAGTCAGAGATGTAAGAGCTGCCAGGAAGAAGGAACTCCAGGGACATGAAATCCTCTAGTACTAGCTCCTGACCTTAGTAACTGGGTTCAAAAGTCAGTAAAGAAGGAACATTGACAAACCTGGCCCAAGATCACCTGATCAGCACACGCATGACCATTTACAGTTTTCTTTTTCTTTTCAAAAATAAGTTGATAATGACAGTGACAGAAAATAAAAAGTCTTGGGTTAGTTTGACACTGGTTTGCTAATTAGAGAAATTAATTTATTCTGCAAATATATAGCATGATAATTTCTACTAATGTAAAAATAAATGCAATCAAAAATGTTTTCCAAATTTCAGAAGCACTTAGTTTTTGTTTTTAGATATAAATGACTAAAGACCTGTAAACACATGTTCCCAAAATAAATTTGACTATTAGGTTAGATGTGCAGCAAGTACTAGACACGATGCTAAATTGATATACGATCTCCCTTCTGTAGGGACTATCTCTTAGAGTTAATATCCTTTCATCACTGATGGTGACCAAACGTGGATTGATTATTGAATCTTAGGATAATCATCTGTTTGGGGCCCCTAATTGCCTAGTTCACAAGTCCCAAGGGAATGTGCATTTAGTAGTAGGAGGGAACCATAACCAGGGATATTCTGGTTCAAATTAAAATGCTGTTTTGTTGTTGTTCATCATTATGTGTGTTGAATACTGTGTCTTTACCTAAGGGATTATGTGAGGTTTGTAATATTTATAAAGAGAGCGCTCCTCATCTCACGGCCATTTCAAGGTATGTATTATTTATTTCTTGATCTACCCCCTCCAATCTTCAATATCTTTTAAGAACTGTGATTAATAAAACATTCCAATTTGAACAGTGTGGGTTCTATTCACAAAACACAGTTATTCAGCACTTTTCTATGCAGACATCAACAGGGAGAGTACTTATCACCAAAACACCACATAATCAACAGCAGATATTTTGAATTAAAGACTTGAGTGAGGAGGTTCATTAAATTCTTTGCTTCATCCCTAAGTGGGATTCTCAATTAAGTATGAAGAGGTTGGGAAATAGAGGGGACTTGCACATTTAAAAAAATGGTGTGTCAAGCTTAGTTAAAGCCATGTTAAATCCTTTCATTCAAGATCCGTCAAGAAATCATTATCTTTTTTCTCTCTTTTCTTTCAGATTTTTTTACAACTGAAGATTAATGTATTATTAATAGAAGAAGAGAGGTAAGGAACACTAGACAGCTATTGTGTGTAGCAGCAGTGATTCTAAGTTTGAGTGCAAACACTAGGAGTTTTTTCATTCATCTTTAATAAACATATTGTTGTTGTTAGCTGACGTCGAGTCAGTATCCAACTCATAGCGACCCTCATAGGGTCTTCAATGGCTGACTGTTTCGGGATTGCTTTGGGAGTGGATTGCCAGGCCCTTCTCCCATTAATAAACATAGGTGCTGAAAAATAGGGTTGGTGATACTGTGAGCTGAGCAGGGCAGGTCAGAGCCACTGTTACACTATGGAAAATTATCTTCAGAACAATTTACTTATCCCTTATTTTGTGAGTCACATTGGACTGATTCTATAAAAATATTTAGTGTTGCTGTACTTTAGGCATCAAATGGCATTCTGTGTAGGGAAGGAACTGAAAGGAAGCAAGCGAGTTGAACAACCAACTGCTTGTTATCTTGTGCCCTCCTCTGAGCACTTCATTTCAGAAGAGATGAAATGTCCCTATCCAATGGCCACAGTCAGCCATTAGGAGTACAAAGGAAATGAGAAAGTCAAGAGTATTGTCACCTTTCCATCAGATGAAAGGTCAAGCTTTAAAAAAACAGCCTTGAATTCTTTCTTAGCTGACCTTAAGAGCTCATGCTGGGATATTAACTCCCTAGATTCTGGCACAATCCTAATGAACTACAGAATTTTAGAAATACAGCTGGGTATGGTGGCGCATGCCTGTAATCCCGGTGGCTTGGGAGGCAGAGCCAGGAGGATTGTAAGTTTGAGACCAGAGGAAGTCTGCGTAACTTAGCGAGACTCTGTCTCAGAAAGTAAAGAAAAAAAAAAAAAAAGGACCGGGGGTGCAGCTCAGTGGTCCAGCACTTGCAAAGCATGCAAGCACAAGCCCCTGGGATCAACTCAACCCCCAGTACCACAAAATAAAAAAAATTAGAAAAACATAAACTCCTTTATCAAATCCTTCCCCACAGATGCATAAATGATTATTTTTTCTAGTGCATCAACATCCAATTCCTTGAACTCCCTTTTGTTTATGTATAAGTCTGTTCTGAACATTGAACATTAGACTCTCCTGTATTTTGTAGCCCTATGTTTCACCTAAGATTTCTACTATCCCAAGTTTTGAAAAATGTAAATAAATATTTAACATTTGCAAAAAATAATTAAAGATGCTTTCCCATGAAATATTTCATTTAGCATTTATAAAGCATGGATTTCTATAAGTAATGCATATTATTTTGGTAGGCATGATCTAATACTTCTTACTTGCCATGGGAACACGGTTCAGAGGACTCATGAGGATTGTGTGCACAGTATAGGTAGCAGAAGAAGCCAAGCCTATAAGTTTAGACTGCTTTTATCATGTAGGTAATCACATTCTAAGTAAAACAATCTCAAATTCTAGAGCTATAATCACATAAGACACTGAAGAGTCTTGGTAGAGGGTGGAAACCTGAGTTAATTTCTTTAGATCAGGAGTTCACTCTTTCCAGATGAATTCTGTCAATGAGATGTTTTAAGGAGACTGTGTTTCTCCCTCTTCTCTTCCCAAGTTCTTGGGAATTGTCCCATCTAACTCTGATCCTTGTTCCCATTTACTTTTGCATTTATGAAATCTTACATTTGAGCCTATGGAAAATATTTAAAAATAAATATTCATAAATCAAACATACTGAGCCTCAGTGAATGGAGAGTTTTTAGGCTAGTGAGGAAACTGGTCACAAACTAATGTCTATTTCTTCTCTTCTGTTTCTATGAAGGGACAAATGATAGCCTTGACTTTTGAAAGTGTTTTCACAAGAGACTGTAGAGATGCACGGGATTAATTCATGTTATACCAAACATGTAGGAATTATAAAGTGACTTCCAATTCTGAATGGCCATTTATCACAGTCAAAAGAGCTGTCCAGTCAATCCTCCACATTGACATATTCAACCAAAATAATCAAAAACAATTGTGCCTGTACTGAACACTTACAAATTTTTTACTTGTCATTATTCTCTCAATTAACATAGTATAATTGCTCCTTACAAAGCATGCACATTGCATTAGGAGTTAAATGTAATCTAGCAATAATTTAAAGAATATGGGAAGACGTATGTAGATTATATGCAAATGATACAGAAGAGACCTGAGATTCTGTGGATTTGGTACCCACAGGGCTCAAGGAGGTCTTAAAACCAATTCCTGATGAATCCTGAGGGATGACTATGTTGAGGAAACAGGGAAATAATTATCTCAACCTATTTCTCCTCTTGCTGTCCAGCACCCTGCTGCTTCATTCTAATGGTTAAACCTAAACAGAAGCAAAAAAGCAAGGGATGGGGCTGGTAGACTCATTTCTTAAATATTAACCTCCTGGGACTCAGATCAGCATACACAAGAGTGAAAGTAGGCAAACTGAGAATACATAACATATATATCCCAAAGGAGTTTGGAATTCTTCATTAAACTGGGATGACTTCAGAGCATTAACATATTATCTGTGGTTGAGACCCTCAAATCTCAGCCCTTAAATTTGTTTTTTAATGTTCCTACTCTAGATGATTTCATCCAATCCTATGGTTTAATACCATCTATATTCTAATGAAGAAAAACTTTACACATCCATTAATATTTAGGATGTGGAATGTATATAATATGAATCTAGTAAAATTAAAAATCATCAAAAGTAAAAGACAGTATACAAACATTGACATTCTAGGCATTGGTAAGCAAACATGGACTGGTATTAGCCATTTGGAATCAGATAATCACATAGTCAACTTAAGAGATTATCAACTCCTCATACACAGGTTCAAACTGAAACTGAAGAAAATTAGAACAAGTATATGAGAACCAAAGTATGATGTTAAGTATATCTCACCTGAGTTCAAAGACTGCCTCAAGAACAGATTTGATGTGTTAGACACTAACAATCAAAAACAAGATGATTTGTGGCATGACATCAAACACAACATTCTTTTGAGAAAAGTAAAAGACTATTAACAAGACAGGAAAAGAAGATCAAATTACATGTCAAAAAGACTCAGAAACACACCCTTGAACTTCAACCAGCTCCCTCCCAAAACAAAACAAAACAAAACAAAATAGACATGATGAAATTAAATAACCAAATAGAAGATTCCAAATGGTAGCTAGAGAAGACAAAATTAAATGTTATAATGATATGTGCAAAGAGCTGAAAATAGAAAACCAAAAGGGAAGATTATGCTCTGTTTTTCTCAAAATTAAAGAATTGAAGAAAAAATTCAAGCCTTGAGTGGGAATAATGAAGGATTCTACAGGGAAGATATTAAATGACATTGTTGTTGTTGTTGTTGTTGTTAGGTGCCGTCGAGTCGTGTCCGACTCATAGTGACCCTCATAGGGTTTTCAATGGCTGTTTCGGGATTGCCTTGGGAGTGGGTTGCCACGTCCTTCTCCCGTTTTTGTGGTGCTGGGAATCGAACTCGGGACCTCAGAGACTACAGCGCAGTGCTCTACCAACTGAGCTAAATCCCAGCCTATTAAACGATATAGGAAGCACCAAAAGAAGATGGAAGAAATACACAGAGTTATTATACCAAAAAGAATTGGTGGTTGACTAATCATTTCAAGAGATTGCATATGATCAGGAATCGATGGTACTGAAGGAAGAAATGGAAGCTGCATTGAAAACATTGTCAAAACACAAGTCTCTACGAATTGATGGAATACAAATAGAGATATTTCAACAAACAGATGCAGTACTGGAGGTGCTAACTTGCTTATGCCAAGAGATTTGGAAAACAGCTACCTGGCAAACTGACTGGAAGAGATCTATATTTGTGCCTATTCCTAAGAAAACTGATCCAATATAATGTAGAAATTAACAAAAATATCATAATGTCACATGCAAGTCAAATTTTGCTGAAGATCATTCAAAAGTGACTGTAGTAGTATATTAACAGGGAACAGCAGGAAAATAAAGCCAGATTCAGAAGAGAGGGCATTGAACCAGGGAAATCACTGCAGATGTCAGATGGATATTGGCCCAAAGCAGACAAAACCAGAAAGTTGTTCATTTTCATTGATTATGCAAAGGTATTTCACTGTGTGGGTCACAACAAATTATGGATAACATTGCAAATAAAGAATAGCAGAGCACTTAATTGTCCTCATAAAAAATCTGTACATGGACCTGGAGGCAGTATTCCAACAGAACAAGGAAACACTGCCTGATATAAAGTCAGGTTAGGTGTGCATCAGGAATACACACCATACTTGTTTAATCTCCATGCTGAGCAAATAATCTGAGAGGCTGGACTTTATGAAGAAGAACATGGCATCATGTTTGGAGGAAGACTCATTAAGAACCTGAATTATGCAGATGACACAACTCTGTTTGCTGACAGTGAAGAGAATTTGAAACATTTGCTGATAGAGATCAAAGAACACAGCCTTCAGTATGGATTGCACTTCAAAATTGAGAAAATAAAAATCCTTGCAACAGGATCATTAAGCAACTTCACAATAAATGGAGAAAAGAATCAAGGTTGTACCATATTTTGCTTTACTTGGTTCTACAATCAACACCCCTGGAAGTAGCAGTCAAGAAATCAAAAGACACATTGCATTAGGGAAAGCTTTTGTGAAAGACCTCTTTAAAATGTTGAAAGGTAAAGATGTCACATTAAAGACAAAGTTGTGCCTGATTCATGCAATGGTATTTTCAGTGTCATCATATATGTTTGTGAAAGCTGGACAGTGAATAAAGAAAACAGAAGAACTGATGCTTTCAAATTATGGTGCCTGGAGATGAATACTGGGTACACCATGGACTCTCAAAAGAACCAACAGATACATTCTAGATAACGTGTGTGCAACCAGCTCCTTGGAAGCAAGAATGGCTAGAAAGCGTCTCATATATTTTGGACATGTTGTCAGGAGAGACCATCCCTGGAGAAGGACATCATGTTTGGGAGAATTGTAGGTCAACAAAACAAATGGAAAACCCTCAACTAGATGGATTGACACAGTGTCTGCAACAGTGGACTTAAACATAAAAATGATTGTGGTCCTGGGACACATCTGAGGGCTGTTTTGTTCTGTTGTATATAGGGTCACTTTGAGTCAGACCTGACTCATCAGCACCTAACAACAATATCAAAACATTATGATGACTCTCAAAGTTTCCCTGACCTTTCTCTGAGCACCAACTGTGAACCAAACATCTCCATAAGGACATCTTAAATGTCACCTACTGCCCACAAAGCTCTTAACCTATCCACAGCCCCTGTCTCTACCAACAGGGGGTACTCTCTGTTCCCATAAAGAGTAAGTGATAACATCATTGTTCCAGTTGCTGAAGACAAAAATCAGTGAGTCTATCTCTAATTCTTTTTCTGGCATCCTCAGTTTCAATTTTCAAGTCTACATTTTAAAATATACTCTAAGATATGTCACCTCTCATATACAATTACTACTTTAGTCCAAGTATAGATCCTGACCAGGGCCACCACATCTCTCTCTGATCCACTTTTATCCCCTCCCCTCATAGTCACTGGTTCACTATTATTGTCTTTTAAGAGATTCCCTTGGCTCCCCTTCACATTCAGAATAAATCAGAAACTCCCGATCCTGGGCCCACTGGGATGATGTGTCCCCCTCTACCTCTTAGACGTCATCTTCTGAAGTTTCCCCATACATATTCTGCTCCAACCTCAACAGCCTTCTTGGTATTTCTCCAAACACCACAGTGATTGGATTGTCAGGGCATTTTTACTTGTTCTCTCTGCCACCTATTATGCTTGTCCTTCAGATGCCAATTTGTTCCCAGTTCGTTGACATCTTTTCTCAAATGTTACTTATGAGTCTTTACTAAACTCCCATATCTAAAATAACCTCTCTTATTGTGCTACATTCCTGATGACATTCATTATTATTTTAAATTAAATTATATTATGTATTTATTTATTGATTCATTTACTTAATGCCCATTTTCCATTA
>VMDO01031634.1:0-19884 GCA_007922755.1 Pedetes capensis
AGTAAAAGATAGAGAAGACTTGGATGGGAAACTTAGATGGGAAGGGGGAGGAAACATAGAGGAGGGTAAGGGATAACCTATATGAATAATGCTTATGAAATTGCATATATGAAAATTGTCACAATGAAAAGCATGTCAAAATGAATCGCATTATGATGTACATTAAAAATTTCTAATAAAAAAAATTCAGGAAAAAAAAAAGAAAAGAAATGAAAGGGGAAGAACTGCTTCCTCAAAGTAGAGTCGACCTTAATGAAGAAAATGGAGTAAAGCCCCTGAGACCTCCTTTTGCCAAGGTGGCATGAATGAAAGTGAAAAAAAAAGATAGTGACTGCAACATCGGGCTCAAACATAAAAAGATGTGCACATGGCCAAGTGTCGTGCAGTGTTTCATTCTCTTGTATACAGAGTCACTAGGAGTCACCTCTAACTCGATGGCACCCATAAACAACAACAAAACCTGTTTCTATTGTGCCTTCTTGATGTTTTTGCCAAAAATGAGTTAATCATATGTTTTGTTTTATATCTGGGCTATCTACCTGCTCCATTTGTCTATTTATCTATTTCTAGGATGACTATTTTGGAATCAGAATAAGTAATGCCTATAGCTTTGATTTTTTTTTTTTTACTCAAAATTGCTTTGAACAATCAGAATCTTCTTTGGTTCCATGCTAATTTTAGAACTGTTGTTGTTGTTGTTGTTGTTGTTGTTGTTGTTAGGTGCCGTCAAGTTGGTATCTGACTCATAGAGACCCTCATAGGGTTTACAATGGCTGACTGTTTTGGGGATTGCCTTGGGAGTGGATTGCAAGATCCTTCTCCCATTTTTTTGGAGCTGGGAATTGTACTCAGGACCTCACAGACTGCAGCGCAGTGCTCTACCAACTGAGCTAAATCCCAGCCCAATTTTAGTATAATTTTTCTATTTCTGTGAAAAATGACATTGGAATTTTTATAGAGATTACATTGAATCTGTATATTGCCTTGATATTATGAACTTTTTAACATCTAACCTATAAACACAATACCATTCCTTTTATCTATTTATGTCTTCCTCAATTTTTCATCAATATTTCATAGTCTTTAACTTATAGATCTTTCACATCCTTGGTTAAATTTATTCCTAAGTTTTTTATTCTTAAGAATAGTTTTCTTGAGCCTGGCACAGTGGCACATGCCTGTAATCTGAGAGGCTCTGGAGGCAGAGGCAGGAGGATCGCAATTTCCAGACTAGAGGCAGTCTACATAACTTAGTGAGACCCTGTCTCAAAAAATAAAAAAAAATGGGCTGGAGGTGTAGCTCAGTGGTCCAGTACTTGCAAAGCATGTAAGCACGGGGCCCTGGGTTCAATTCCCAGTACCGCAAATAAAAAAAATAGTTTTCTTGTTTGTAGACAAAAGATACTTGTCTAAGACAATGAGAAAATACACATTTTTGCTCCTAACTGTAGAAACTCAAAAAAAATCTCTGTCACAGGTAAAGAGGCAGCACAGAGTTGCCTTAGATGTAAAAAGCAAAACTATTAATTTAAACAGAGAAAATCAGGAAACCAATGTCTCAAATCTGGAAAAGTCTGGTATACTTAAAAAGTCAGAGCTGTGGGTTTAGCAAATGATCCTCTTTGGCAAGCAGGAAGACCACCAGTGATTATACAGGGAAAGTTCCTTCCACTCCTTTGGGAAGAATGCATGGATATTCCCGATTTACAGTCTATAGTCTTTCTAATCACAAATAGAAGGGTCTAGAGACAGAATTATTGAACTATCCTGGGAATATATTTGACCCCAGAATGGACTACATGGCTGATTTAGAACTATGTTAGACAGTAAATGTGGACTCTTCCAGTCAGAGGAGTAAATGAGGTCAGAATACAATGTTATTATAAGAAAGTAGGAATAGCTAACATTGATATAGCATCTATATGTGCTTCTACACTCTCCTAAAAGCTTTACACATACTATATCTTAATCTTCATAAGAAAGGACTATTAGTATTCTTATTCCACATTGTAAAGGCACAGAGAAGTTCAGTAGCTTGCTTAAAGTTTCAGACTTGTTAAGGAGTAGAGCCAAGATTGTAGCACAAATAATCTGGCTTCCAATTTTATGTTCCTAACAAGTATGCTACCCTGCCTATCTATTAAACCTAATACGTAGCTTAGTAAGTTGGAAAAACTTAGTAAACCAATCACTGATAATCAGTTTATGAGATATTCTCTAAAGAATGGATTTCTTAAAAGAAAATTTGCAAAAAGGAATTCTAGAAAATCAGAATAAAAAACAAAGAAATATTCTTAATGGTGAAATCTTAATGTCACTTAGTGGAGGAGACATGTGAATAGAGAACTTTAACCATCGTGTTTCTCATTTACATCATTCTTAGGATTGGGCTGGCACAGAATACATGATAATTGTCATTAAATCTCTACATATCTCTTACTGAGCTCAACTTTCCAGCACTTGTTGTTGTTGTTGTTAGGTGCCGTTGAGTCGTGTCTGATTCATACCGACCCTCATAGGGTTTTCAATGGCAAATTGTTTTGGGATTGCCTCGGGAGTGGGTTGCCACATCCTTCTCCCATTCCCAGCACTTACCTTTCCATATATCCTTCCTTCCTTTCTCAAAATTTGGATGGTTATAGTTCTTGCTCAAATGTATTAAAGCTTTCCTATGTCATTTTGGTTGAACATTCCAGAACTAGATTAAGTACTCCAGTGCAAGTCCAAGCACTGCTAAATCTAATGTATGTCTGAGGTACTAGTTTGGGTTCATTAAAATATTTAACAATAAATTCCTGATATATTTTTACCTTCTTATCTCTCTTGACCACATTAGCAATGTGTGAGCTGTGAGAACTCACGAGTGGCTTTAGAGGATCAATGAACCTCCTGAAATTAGGCATTAACAATGTGCATTTTTCTGACTATGTTCTGAGGTAGAAGTTTCTAAGGCTTTCATTAGTCCTCAAACAGATATTTTAACAAGCAAATAAAAACCACTTTTTCCATATTTTTTTTACTACTCTCAAGTTAAGACAGAACAAGCCATGCATTTTTCCCTCCAATTGAATCTCAGCATACATATTCTAACTGAACTTGAATCACAGAATAATGGGACTTGCCAGGACCAGAAACCTCACATATGTAAGACCTCTGCAGATCATCTCCTTTCACAACTAGAACCGTCGACCATCCCCTGCATGTATAGTCACATATGAACACAGGTACACAGAAAGAGAGAGAGCCATAACCTATGTATTAGGATGAGTCCTTGTCATCAGAAGGAAAATTTTAACGTGTTCCCAAACAACTTCATAATACATCAAGTCAACTTTGCTTTATATCTATTGTTGTTGTGAGATGCCATCAAATTGGGTCCAACTCATAGCAACCTGTGTAAAACAGAACAAAATACTCCTCTATTCTGTGCCAGGCACATGGTGTTATTTTGTTTAAGCCCATTGTTGCAGAAGCTGTATCAATCCATCAAGTTGAGGGTGCTCCTTTTTGTCATTGACCTGCCACTCTCCCAAACATGATGCCCTTTTCCAGGGATTGGTCCTTCTAAACAAGTCCAAAGTACAGAAGATGCAGTCTAGCCATCCTTGTTTCCAAGGAGCATTCTGGTTGCACTTCTTCCAGGACATATCTGTTGGTTCTTTTGGCACTCCAAGATATATTCAATATTCGTCACCAACACCATAATTTAAAAGCATCAATTCTTCTCCTGTCTCCCTTATTCAATGTCCAGATTTCACAACTATATGATGTGACTGAAAATACCATGGCATGAGTCAAGTGCACCTTTGTCTTCAATGTGATGTCTTTATTTTTCAATACTTAAAAAAGATCTTTTGCCACAGCTTTTCCAAAAGCAGTGCATCTTTTGATTTCTTGACTGCTGCTTCTGTGGGTGTAGAACCAAGTAAAGCAAACTCTTTGACAACTTCAATCTTCTCTACATTTATTATGAAGTTACTTACTGATCCAATTGTATGGATTTTTGTTTTCTTGATGTTGAGGTGCAATTCATACTGAAGGCTCTATTCTTTGATCTTCATTAGTAAATGTTTTAAATCCTCTTCACTTTCAGCAAGCAAAGTTGTGTCATCTTTATTGAGGTACAATTTATATCACATAAAATCATCCATAATCTATTAAATAAGTTTTAATAACTACATTTCTGCCTTATTCCTTGCTCCCTGATTCAGGTAAGTAGAGTCTCTGCTTTTTCTCTAAACCTGAGTCCCTGTCTTGTAAGCTTCCTGAGACAATAGTCCCTGTAAATTTCTCAATCCCCTTCCAATGGACTGGAGTATTATTCCTGCCCCCTGTTCAAGTATTATCAAGGAAAGTTGCACTTAATAGGCCCCTACTGTATGGAGAGTAGTGCTTGGTGCTTTACATATGGTCCTTTATTTAAATCTTGTACCATTTCTGAATATATAGTTTCCCATTTTTCACATAAGGACATTGAGACTTAATGAAATTAAATAATTCATCATGGACTGTCCAGCTAGTAACACATTTGGAAATGTAACAGATTGCTGATTGGTTGTAAATTCTGTACTGTTGTCACTACTTCAGGTTGTGCATTTTTAGTTCCATGTTCTACCAATGTCTGTAAATACTAGCTACTGTGTTTTCTATGTATAAAGCTCAGATATTTTTCTTTCTGCTCTATACTCTTTCACATCCACCCCATATCCCTGCCCTATATCACCTCCTTGACTCAAAATATTGTTATTTCTTCCTCCTCTCTGTCTCAAATCTTCATTTCTGGTTCTCTGTCCTCATGATCACTCTCTTTTTCAGACTTTACCATCTTTTGGTTACTGTTATATTTCTACCTGTTCCTTTTTTCTTCACTCGTCTCTTTCTCCATTCACCTTCTACCTAGTATCTTTTATCATGACATCTATTTAAAATCCTCATTTCCTTCGCATTGCATGGAGGACAAATTCTCAAACTCTTTAACATACAACAAGATCCTCTGTGATCTCGTCCCTGTCTGGCTCTTCAGCCTCATCTTCTGCCAGTATTTAATTCATGCACTATCACCCCATGCAATTTTAGCCACACCCAACTACTAGTTGCTCCTTTGACAAGCAATGATCTTCTACAACTTCAGTGCTTTGTACAAATCATTCCCTCTAATTTTGATGCCCTACTTTTCTTACCACATTGTAAATTTCTAATCACCTTCTTTACAAATCTAGTGTGAAGTCAGTTTTTACTGTGAAATCTTCAACTTCCCTCCCTAAGAATAAATCATTTCCCTTCCTGGACTCCTATTGTGTCTTTGTACGCCTCTATTATATACTTATTGCACTATAATTATCTAGTGACATGTTCTTTCCCACTGAACTGAAAAATTATTATTGGTAAAACTGCCTTATTAACTTTCTATCTCTAGCAATCTGCACAGTAATGAGCATACATTAGGTGCTCAATAGGGACACACTGAGTGAGGAAATAAATGATCCTAACTAGTGATAGGCTAGGATTTAGCTCATTTGGTAGAGTGCTGTGTTGCAATCTCTGAGGTCCTGAGTTCAATTCCTAGCACCACAGAAATGGGAGAAGGACCTGGCAACCCACTCCCAAGGCAATCCCGAAACAGTCAGCCATTGAAAACCCTATGAGGGTCGCTATGAGTCGGATACCAACTCGACGGCACATAACAACAACAACAACTAGTGATAGGCAAAATATGCTTCCTCCCCAAAAATGTCCCCTTCCCAGTCCCTGGCTCTTGTGAGTGTTTTACCTTACATGGTAAAAATGGAATTAAAGTTGCAAGATAGCATTAAGGATGCTCACCAGGTGACCTTAAAATAAGATTAGTCTAGATTATCCTGATGGATGCAATGTAATTACAAACATCCTTATAAGTCAAAGAGGTATGCAGAGACGAGTCAGAGTCAAGAAAGAACCACACAGATTATAGCATGAGGACTCAGTCCAAAATTCCTTGCCTTGAAGGGGGAAATATCTCAAGGGAAGTATTTGTCTTCTGTTGTTAGGTGCTGTCAAGTGACTCATGGCGACCCTACATATAAGAGGTGAAACAATATTGTCAGTGCTTCTACGCTGTTCATAGGGTTTTCAATGGTGGATTGATTTTTGGGAGTGGGTTGCTGTGTCCATCTCCCAAGCCTACATTATCTGGTGTTCCCAGGAACTCTCCCATCCAACTTCTAACTAGGCCTGACCCTGCTTAGCTTCCAAGATCTGATGGAATCGGACACCACAGTGTTATGGATGCAGGCATGTGTTGTCTAGAAGCTAGAAAATTCTAGAAAACAGATTGTCTAAAGCTTCCAGAAATAAACAGGCTTGACAATACCCCAATTTCAATCCAATGAGATTTGTGTCAAAATTCTAGTGTACAGGACTAAAAAATGAGAAATTCATGTTGTTTTAAGCCACTAAATTTGTGGTAATTTTTCACAGCAGCTATAAAATTCATGCAGTATGGAAAATGTAAATTAAAATGAAATGCCACTACACAGATATTTAAGTGGCCAGCATCTGAAATACTGAACACACCAAATACTGATGAGAATGTAGAGCAAAAGGAACTCTTACTCATTATTGGCGGGGATGCAAAGTATGTGGCTACTTTAGAAGACAATTTGTCAGTTTCTTAGAAAACTAAATATACTCTTACCATACACACCTCATGCTTCCTAGTATTCACCCAAAGGAATTGAAAATTTATATCCACACAAAAAACTGCATACAGATGCTTACAGCAGTTTTATTCATATTTGCCAAAACTTGGAAGCAACCCAAAATCTATTAAAAATCATAGAATACTTAAGGTGAGTTTTGTTACTCTATGAGATTACTATCATTCATATTGTGATGTTGTTGCTCTTAAGTGCTAACAAGTTGGGTCCAACTCATGGCAACTCTCATGGTACATGAGTTGTCTCATTGCAACTCATGGTACAACAGAATGAAACACTACCCAACACTGTGCCATGCACACGATCTCTTTTTATGTTTGAGACCATTGTTGTATTCATTGTGTTTTTCTCTTATTTTAAATCATGCCACATCAACAAAAGCAGGTCTCAGGGGCTTTTCACTCCTTTCCCATCACTAAGGTTGACTCTACTTTAAGGAGGTAACTCTTCCCCAGTTGTCTTTTTAAAGCCTTCTAATCTGAGCGCTCATTTTCCTGCACTATATTTGACAGTGTTTCTCTGCAATTCGTAGGGTTTTCAAAGGCTAATTGTTTAGGGAAGTGGGCTTCCAGATCCTCCTGTCTAGTCTGTCTTAATCTGGAAGCTCAGTTGAAACCTATCCACCATGAGTGGCCCTCAGCATCACAGCAACATACAAGCACCCACAGCATGGCAAACTGACAGATACATGGTGGTCACCTTGTGATAGGTACCTTAATTGTAGGTCTAAGTTTTCATGGGCTGGGATTTAGCTCAGTTGGTAGAGCACTGCTCTGCAGTCTCTGAGGTCCTGAGTTCAATTCCCAGCACCACAAAAACGGGAGGAGGACGTGGCAACCCACTCCTGAGGCAAATCCCAAAACAATCTGCCATTGAAAACCCTATAAGGGTCGCTATGAGTCGGACACGACTCGACGGCACCTAACAACAACAACAAGTTTTCATGTCAATCAGGACTACTTGAATATTGTCAAAATGCAGATTCTTGGACTCCCAGCCCCAGGTATTCTGGTTGAGTTGGCCTGGTGGGTTGAGGCTCAGAAATGTGCATTTTGATAAGTACTTACAGGTGATTATAATGAATTTAGTTGAGAATCCCATTTCTAAGGAGCATTAATATTGTTAATGTGCATGGTCTTTGTAGTTCAAGAGACCTTGGCCTAATCTGCATAGTAGTTATATATATGATACCCACTCATATACCACTTCTGCCTCTCTACTGATAATTCCTCTCATCTTTTGATCCTTTGTTAATAACCCAGGTCCTGGTCTTGACTGTAAAAGATACCTCACTGAACATTTTTACCTTTATTCCATCATCTCTGCCTCTTCCTCCTATGGTACTAATTCTACATATATATTTGACTAGTGGCAAGATGTTCTTTCTCCTTTCCCTTCTGATTTCCCAACTGCCAACTCTTTTCCTAAATGTGGTTTCTATATTTATGGTTTGCATTCCTTTCTCTGACCAAACACTCAGTTGTAGGAACTTTAGTATTGGTTAGACAAGTTCATGGTCCTTGAATCCATGTGTTTCTATGTCTACTTTGAGCCAAAAGCTTTGACTAGATTGTCTGTCAACATATCGTGCTGCTCTTTAGAACAGGGGTTGTCAAATATTAATGTGGAAAAGAATCATCCAAAAGGCAAGTTACACATGCCTCTCTCAGAAGATTTGGATTCAGTCAGGTTCTGATTCAATAAGTTAGAGGCAGTGCCTAAGAATCCTAAGAATCTACATTTTAAATAAACATCCAGGTAATCTTGATGTAGGTGTCCTTGGGCCAGACTTTAAGAATCACTGCTCTAGGGAGAGTTAATTAACCTTCATGAGATTAGCACTGTAGTCCTCATTAATTTAGTGATGGAAATATTACAACCTATTTGAGTACCCTAAATATTTTTGTTCAAGACATTTCCCTTCCGTTAGTGCTTATTTAATTCTGTTCGTTATACAAGGCACCCAAATTATTTTGCTGTGAATCCTGTCTGTCTCTAGATTAAATATCATCAAAACATCTCCCTTGTTAAATGTCACAAGACAGCTTTTCTTGGAATAGAAGGCTGAATGAAGAATAAAATTCCACTTTGTAAATACACAATGCTACTAAGGCTATTAGGTGGAGTAAAGCTAGGATGACATTCTAGTACCCATAGGTCTATAAGATATTTTCTAATGTAAAACATTGGCAAACTACAAATATAACTATCTCCCATTAATGCCACATCTATGGAAGAGAGTATCATAATAGAATTATGATATAAGTAAGGCAATGTTGTTTGTTGATAAAACTCCATTTGGCAGATTTTAGCATGAGAAGTGTCTCCCAATTTAATCAATCTGAGCATTTGCTATTTTTGACACTTTGTATGTTGACTGATTGCCCATTCTGCCTCTTCTTCAGTTGTTATGAGGCTATTTAACAGAGGAAAATAGCATTAGCCTACAAAACAAATCACTTCTTGAAAAGGTCAAAGTAACATGATTTTTGCTCTATTTCAAAAGGAAAGATGTAAATTCCAAATTGTGTAGTCCTCAATCCCACCTCTACAAAGCACAAATGCTCTTCTAATAGCTAGTCTTTTATAGTCATCAAAGCCCATTAAAACACATCAGATTGCCCTCATTCAGTCAAATCCTTTTCAATATATAAATTACTCTCAGGGGCTTTTAGAGGTGCAGGAACTCTTTGAGGCCCCTTTAGGGTGAGTGAGTGCATCACAGCAGTCATTTGCTAATTGACCCTGTGGCTTAAATGTGTTAATGCACTCTGTAGCAGACTAGCTGGATTAATAGTTATCTATTTCTAGAGGGCTTAAAATGGGTGTCATTATTGTGACAGCATCCTTTCAATATAGGTCTTAGGCCTACCATCCTCTATTACATTTTAAACATTCCAATTATCAGAACAAAACCTATTAGGGTTAAAATTCACATATTCTTCTCAGCTTGTGCTCTCATCGCCATTAGTGTGAAAGAAACTCCCCAATAATGAAACAATAAAAATTTGAATCTTATGAACAGCCAATGAAATATCCCAAGGAAACAAATCATGATGACAGTTTAATCATTCAAATAACATGGAGTTGTTGGGCAAGTTATAGAGTGATTCTACATTTTGCAGGACTTTGGAAATCTGTGAAAGTTAAGCCTTCCTGAGGAGGCACATGCAGAGGAAATTAAAGTTACTGGAGATACAGCCATTGGAAACAAGCATAAGTACCCTGCCATACTCTTCTCTAGGACTTTATGTAAAAACATCATGTTGTTTATTCAGATAATAGCACATATATTGGTTAAATGACTTCTACTTATAAGTTGTAGAATATTCACATTAAATAAAAGTTGAAAGAAAAATTCAGTAAGGTACTCATTACTAACCTAATGTAATTCTCACTTCTAAAATGTTGGCCTATTTTTCTCCCACCTACAGGCTGTTTCAACTCCTTTTCAGATTCTCTGGTCCCTTGTTACCTTACCATTTTTCCTTCAGCTAGTATTTTGAAACTATGTATTAATTTTACATGTATTTATTTATACATCCACATTATTTCTGGAAGGAGTTAAAGCAGGACAGGTATTAATTGCCTATTTTAAATGTTTTTCAGTTACCTTGAACATAAAGAACCTGAAGAGACTAATATTTTCTTAACCCACACAGTTTTTTTTCTTTTCTCTTGAGTACCAAATGTGTCTTTTATTTCTTTAGCAAGCAGCTGTAACCCCTTTTTAAAGAATTATGCAAGCCTTTTCTTCTTCTTTGGTGTTTCCTTCTGCCAACTTTCATTGTGTTTCTAGTTCATTCATTCAATGATTCTGTTTGTCTTGGACATACATAATGTAGCTCTTCAAAGTCCCTATCCACAAAGAATTTCAAACAATGCACCTAAAATCACTTAGGGTCTATTCTTTCTCATGATTTTCACATGACCCTGTGTTTTCTCTGAATAATGGCATTCTCTGAACAATGAATCTGTTTGTTTGCTTTTCCTCTATAGTAGAAGCTGCTCACACAAAATAAACTAGCAAGCATAAATAATGAAATGTATTATAGTCAATCATAAGGATGGTCAAATATGCCTTATCAACCACAGCATAAGTATGGTTGAATTGTTTCCATCATTTTTTATGGTGTTAATATTAAGAGAGTCTGGATTACTTAACAGCATACATTTTCATGTTATGTTACAAATCATAACCACTTTCACAAGCTCAGTCTATGTTTTAGAGATGAAGGACTAAAGCTTAGAGAAGTAAATTGATTTGTCAAATACTATAAGCTAATAAATATTAGAATATATAATTTCTACCCAGTGTTTTGTAATCTGAGTACACATATTAGATGAGTACACAGACTAAACTCCGTAAGAACATTGTAACCCAGAGCAAAGCAGAGTGCCATTGTAAATGTTTAATACATATTAATTGAATGGATCCAAATTCATTTTGAGGGTACTTAGTATAATGGTACCTAGTATAATGGATCCATGAAGCTTTAATATTCTGACATGACTATAGCCCAACTCCAGTGAAGCAGTCTCAGACAGTGCTTCCTGAATAAAGTTGCCGTGGCTCACACAATGAAAAGAAGGTCCTGTCACTCTAGTTATACCTGATTGGTCCCAAGGTTATAGGCAATTGTATATGACTTGGACATAGAGAATGCTAAATTCGTGCAGTTTGTTTGACACTCTGTCCAATAAAGGTGACCCAAGTTCGATGATAATCAATTGATTAGATTATATCTTTTGGCAGGTATGAGGTTAGGTCCATATATACAGTCCTGGTTGCATCCTAAAGGTTCAAACTCCAAATGGTCCCAACTCACAGCCTGGCTAAAGAAACACTGACATCTAGTGTGACTATACCATCAGACAAAGAACATCTGTCTTCACCCTCACACTTACATATCCTATCCATATTGTTGTTATGTGCTGTTGAAACTGGGTCTGACTCATAACGACCCTACATACAACAGAGGAGACACTTTTGTTGTGCTTCTCTGCTATTCATAGGGTTTTCAATGGATGTTTTTTTTTTCTTGGGGGGTGCATTGCCAGGTCCTTCTCCCAAGCTTACAGCACCTGGTGTTCCCAGGCAGTCTCCCATCCAAGTACTAACCAGGCCTGACTCTGCTTAGCTTCTGAGATCTGGTGGGATTGGATGCCATAGTAGTATGGCTGCAGGCGTATAATCCATAGGCAATTTTTAATAAGGTAACATGTTGACTCTTTGCAAGCCAGAATAAAATATTTGGCTATTATTCTCTGTCTTTTATTTCATTGAAACAATGATTCAAATCACATGGCTGTTACACCACTGTGAAGTCTATGCCTGTAGCCATTCATTAGTATAGACATATAAGCTTTTGCCGTATAGTACTACAGGACCCCTTGATAACTAATGAGGCTTTGGTTTAGTTTTTCCTTTTATGATGAGGAATTTTGTAAATGAGTTATTCACTAAGATGTATAAATTTTAATTGGCAGCTGATCAAGTACACTCTAAGAAAAAATTATATCTTTACTGTCTTGGACAAATGACAATCTCCTTTATCGTAAAAATTATCTTGAGATTTAGCATTCCTCTAAATACCTGAAATGCTGGCATAACAAGTTTCAATGGGATACAACTGAGTGATAGATTGCAATGTGTATATCCTTTTTGAAAGGAATATAAAAGATTGTGGCTAAGCTATCTGACCAACTGCCTATAGCATTAAATAACAAGGCCAATTGTAGTTGTAAGGAAAGGATGTAAGGGGAGGGAATATTAAGGTTCCAATGAGTCTAGGAGTTTTTCTACTATATCTTTAAGATCTCTCTCTCTCTCTCTCTCTCTCTCTCTCTCTCTCTCACACACACACACACACACACACCAGGGTTGCCAAAGAGCCACACATTTTAAGAGAGGTTATCTATATTACTTTTCAAAGTTGAGTTATAATAACAATGTGTAGTATGATGTTCACTCAAAATCAAGTTACTCAAATGAATGTTAGTACCACCATGTGACAGGCAGGACAATAAAAAACAATGGCAGAAGCATGGTTGTCATTTGAGGAGCACAGGACCATTTTGAAGTGGTATTTGAAATTCAAGAACATTGTGGAAGTATAACAATGAAGACATGAGCATGCAACAGAACCCTAACTCACCTAACAATCACATACATTCATGATAAGTTTGAGATGCACAGTACTATTGTTCTAGCAGTAATACTCTATAATAAGTGTCTGGATGCTGATGGTAACTACTTTGAGAATCTCCCATAATTACAGACGTCAAATGTGACTTGTATTCATCTTTTGTTATTGGTACATACTGAGTATTAGGATTTTAAAATGGCTTTTTTTCCTTTTTCAAAATGTGTATACATTTCTGGCACTCTGTGTGTGTGTGTGTGTGTGTGTGTGTGTGTGTGTGTGTGTGTGTGTGTATGAAAGATTTGCCTCTGTGTCTGAGCTGGTGAGAACAATCTAGACCAGCTTTAGAAAGAAGGGCCAAATTTGCCTTGGCTCCTTTGTTTGGAATAATCAGTTTCCATCAAAGTCTCTTTCCTTACAATCATGCCCTGCTTCCTAACCCCAATCATGAACCAGCTGCTGATTTACAAGATCCACCATACATAAAATGCCCCTCCACAATTTGTTTTGACTACTATACACACACATATATTTTTCATATGAGAATATGTTTCTGAATTCACAATGCAAGTCAATAGTAATATGTGGTTCAATATTCAAATATCTACTTGATAAATAACTTTAGAATGTGCCTATGGTGGCAAAAAAGATAATTGGTAAATTTATTTGTGATATGCAGAATATTGACAGCTCCTAAGATGTTTATATCCTAATACCCAGAACTTGTGAATATATTACCTTACGCAGCAAAAGGGACATTGAGATAGGCAAACTATCCTGAGTGATCTGACTGGGCCCAGTATAACCATAATGGTCCTTCCAAGGGCAAGCGGGAGGCAAGAAAGTCAGAGAAGGAGATATGACAACTGAATAAGAGGTTGGAGTGATACAATTGCTGGAACACCATGTGCCAAGGAATATGGGAAGCCACTAGAAGCTGGAGAAGGCAAGGCACAGATTCTCCCCTTGATCCTCTAGAAGGAATGCAGCCCAGACACCATCTTAATTTTAGCCCAGTGACACACATCAATCTTATGATCTATAGAACTAGAAGATAATGAATTTGCTTTGTTATAAGCCACTCAATGCATAGTGACTTGCCACAGCAGCAATAGGAAATTAATACAGTGTTATTCATTATTCTGTTTATACTTTCATTTTCTTAAGATAGGGCTTGCTTGTGCTTTGACTGAATTTATTCCCTGGCAATAAATACAAGGATGTGGTATTCAGAAGTTTTTGTAATAAAAAATATCATTTTTATTTATTAATGTTTTCCATAAGACTTCAGTCAAACTATAATTAATTTAAAAATAGCATATTCATTTGATGTGTAAGGAAAGCACACTCCAAGAGTTTAATTATTGTTCTTCCCTGCTGCACTCAAAGGCTATGAGCATGAATTTGTTAAGACCTAAGTAATGACTGTGCTTGTAAGAATTCGCTGAGCACAGTGGCACACTCCTGTAATCCCAACAACTTGGGAGATGGAGGCAGAAGGATTGCAAGATCGAGGCCAGAAGCAGCCTGCACAACTTTACTTGGCCTTGTCTCAAACCAAAAGTATATATGTTTTCAAGGGGCTAAGGGTTCAGCTCAGTGGTAGAGTACCCTGTGTTCAATTCCCAGTACTACCAAAAAAAAAAAAAAAGAATTCACATGTTAATCACAGAAAAGGAAGGTAAAATCCACCAGAGAATGTGGCAAGACCCTTACACAAACACACAAAGGGATGCTGGATAGATGAGGCCTAGCCTCTAACTCTTTCAGAAAAAGATTTGCCTCTGTGTCTGAGCTTGTGAAAAGAATCTAGGCCAGCTATAGAAGGAATGGCCACATTTTCCTTGGCTCCCATCTGGAATAATAAGTTCCCACCAAATTTGTTGTTGTTGTTAGGTGCCATTGAGTTGGTATCTGACTCATAGCAACCCTCATGGGGTTTTCAATGGCTGACTGTTTCGGGATTGCTTTGGGAGTGGATTGCCAGGCCCTTCTCTCACTTTTGCAGTGCTGAGAATTGAACTCAGGACCTCAGAGACTGCAGTGCAGTGCTCTACCAACTGAGCCAAATCCCAGCCCTTTCCATCAAAGCTAGCCTCCTTTTAATCTTTCCTGTTTTTAAATCCTGACCATGAACCAGCTCCTGATTTATGGGATTTGCCAAACATAAAATTCCCCTCCAGAAATTCTTTTGACTACATCTAGTAGGTACTCATAGCCTGCAGCCATAGCTCTGTGGCATCTGATCCCGTCAGATCTCGGAAGCTAAGCAGGGTCGGGCCTGGTTAGTACCTGGATGGGAGACCGCCTGGGAACACCAGAAGCTGTTAGCTTGGGAGAAGGACCTGGCAACCCCCTCCCAAAAATCAATCTGCCATTGAAAACCCTATGCACAGCAGAGAAGCACTGACAATAGTGTTTCCCATTGTACAGAGAGTTGCTATGAGTCGGATACCGACTCGACGGCACCTAACAACAACAACAACAAGTAGGTACTCATAGCCAGGTGAAACATAGCCTGTTCCCATCATATACTGATTCAGAATTTGTGTCCCTTTACAACCCTTCCTATATCTCAACATCTTTTTTTCCCAAATTCCATGCTTTGTTGACCTAACCCTTCCATCCTTCCCTTGGTTGGACAATCAGGAATACTTTATTTGTTAACTGACAAATATATTACAATTTATAAGGCAATTTTTGATAGCTTGTTGAGATTTATAGTAGTACCTAGCAAATGGGAAAGCTAAAAATCAAACCTAGTCTACCTGATTCCAAAGCTTATCTCTTTAAAATTAAAGTATATTGTCTCCTATGCAGAAAATCTAAAAGAATTTCTGAATCTCCCATCAACAGTCATTCAGTCCTTCTGTCCACATTCAATAACAGGAAATCCCTACCACAGTTCTCTACCAATAAATACAGAACTCCAGCTGTATTGCCCTTTGTCCCAACACTGCACCTCCATCTACATGATAAATTACGTTAGTTAATATGACATGTTTTTATACACTAAATGTTAGTGCTACAAGATGGCATTTAATCAAGGAGTTTACACTCATAATCCAAAATAATGATGAATATGGGAATTTGAGGATATATAGCAAGTATAAAAGTGATGTCTCTCTGTATCCCTAAAAGAATCTGCTAATGAAGCTTCCTAAGTACAAGAATGGGTTTGCTCATAAAACACTTGAACTAATACCATATAAATGAAAGAAAGCTTTTTGGTTACACTTTGTTTTGTTCTAAAACTATTTTTTGCACCCCATTTGGTATATCTGAGTAACAAAGGATTGATGTCGATTTCATGAAAAACACTTTGACCTAGAAAAAGTCTCAGTGCTAAGGTCAATGCACACTTCTGCTAAGGAAGAATGATAATAGCAATGTCTTCTCTGGGATAACACATTCCTGGCAGCAAAACTGGGAGAATGGGTAGGTAATGATGCCATTGATGAGCCCCAACTAAATTCTGTGATTGCAGGATTTGATTTATTCTATAATAATATTCTCTTTTAGAATGAAGGCTGAAAATAAGCAGTAGTCATATTCTTCAAGAGGTGAACTTGTAACAAAATTGTGAGATAGGTTGTGTTGTGGTGTAGCATTCACAAGCTATATGTCTTTTTTTCTTGTAACCATATTTTCCCTAAAAAATTATTTTGCAATGTGCTACATGGAAGCAGTGGTTAAAAATTGGGTAAGAACCCAGGTTTTGTAGTCAGACACACCTAGCTTGAAATGCCAATTCTTTCACGCAAAACCCAGGAATCTTGTAAGTCTGCAACTTCTCAGAATCTCAATGTTGCTATGAAAATTAAATAGCACAAGAGGACCTTGTGTATAACAATTCCAAAGAAATTTTTGTTGTTTTTATCAATCAAATCTTCTGAAGCTATTTTCTAGCAATTGTACAAAACAAATCAAATTGAAGAGTTTCTTTTCCTCCCCGGGGAAATAATTGATAAAATATATCAAAACTTCTATTTTATTCAGGTATTTTGTTTCTGCTCATGACAAAGTGACTGTCACTCAACCTCCTGTTGTTAAAAGGGCTAGAAAAAATGTAAAACAACTATTTTCATACATGGGACAACAGAGAGTACAGAATGGATACCTGTGAGAAGGACACAATAAGATGGGCCTATTAAATCTACATGTAAGTCCTGGTAAGTATTTAGCTGAATCAGAAGGTATTCATGCATAGTGTGACACTGTGAGGCCAGGCAAAGAATAACTACAGGGAATAGTAAGTTATACAATTTCAGAGCTGATACACGGATGGATCTCATTGACTAACAGAGATCAGCAAACCCTTTCATTAAAGGGCCAGATGATTAGTATTTTGTGCTTTGGGGGCCATGTGTGATCTCTGTCACATAGTCTTCTTATCATTACTCCTTGAAATGTAAAAATAATTCCTAGCTATTAAGCTCTTCAAAACAGTCCACTGTCTGGATCTAACCAAAAGGTTATATAATTTTCAGATCACTAAACTAGATTGGAAAGACCCCCTTGTAGAACAGGAGTACTCAGTAGAGGTTCACAAAGGATATTCTTTTGGCCCCTATTAACAAAGCTTAAAAACAAACCTCAAATGTGTCAAGAAAAAGAAAATAAATTATAAATCTAAGAGTGAAAGAGGGCCAAGTGCTGTGGCACGAGTCAAGAGGCTGAGGCAGGACAATTGAAAATTCGAGGCCAGAGATAGCCTATACAACTTAGTGAGATCCAAATTAAAAAAGGACGGTGCTGGGGTACAGTTCAGTGTTAGAGCATTGCCTAGCAAGTGCAAGACCCTGAGTTGAACACTTCATCTAGTACTGCAAAAATAATAAAAGAGGGCTTTCTAGTTTCCAGTCCTATATGTAAGGAACTTGGAGATAACTACTGTGTCTTAACAAGTAAAAAGCCGAACAGACTGAAAAAAATCAATAATTTTCCTTGGATGCATAAAATATGTAGGGACATATAATGGAATGTGTGAGTCTAAAAATAGCTCCCAAAGGCTCATGTACTAAAAGTTCACTTGTGAGCTGATGAGCTTTTGAGTGGTGATTGGATCATGAAGGCTCTAATTTAATCAATGGATTAATCCATTGATCAATTAATAGCTAAATGGACTATTGTGAAGTAGGGCATAGTTGGAGGAAGTATTGTCTAGTTGGAGAAAATAGGTCAGTGAAGGCATATCTTTGCAGGTTATATCATATCGCTGGACCCTTCTGTCCTTTCACTTTCTTTTCCCTGGCTGCTGTAAGCTTAGCAGCTTCCTCTGCCATATGTTCCTGCCACCGTGATGTGCTGCCTCACCTCAGGCCCAAAGCAATGAATCCAGCCACATTAGAGTGAAACCTCTGAAACCATGAGCCAAAATAAAACTTCCTTCTCTTTAACTGGTATTTTGTACCAGTGACAAAAAAACTGACTAACATATAGGACAAGCCACTTTGCCCAAGATTGGAGAGAGAGACAGGTAAATGCAGTGCCATGGCTCACCAGGGCAAACTTATAAGCTGAAATCTTTGGCAACCAGTGTGAGAGTAGGAAAACATGAATGGTAACTGATGAATGGCTAGAGGCTCAGAGAGAACAACTATGAGGATGAAAAATTTCAGCGAGACCCAGTCTTAGGGGGACCCCAATACATTTGAGTTTTATCTCCAGGATTTTGACCAGGGTCTCATAGTAAATAACAGAGAAAAGGCTTCTCATGCTTCCATTTGGGGGCATAATCATTCAAAAGGAACCATTTTAAAACATGTCAGAGTGTTCTGTTCTTAACAAACTCCCCCTTCAGGGAATAATTCTTTAGAGCCTAACTTGAGATTTTGCCAGAACTTATCTTTCCTTGAGGATGGGAAATATCCAACTCCAGCTCATTCTGACTGCCTTACTTCAACTGTGGGACTGAGAAGCACTTGTGAAGTTCATAGTCCAAAAGCACAAGCTCACTAAAAGAGTGTGAACTATTAATGGGAGTAGAGAATGCTTACCACCAACACATACACCTTACTGCCATGTCATAGAAGATTCTATTTATAGCATTTCCCTTATCCAGTACATATTGTCTAGTTATCAAGAAAAAATTGGAAGGGATATTAAATGGAGAAAACTACAATTTGAAGAGACAGAGGAAGAACTAGAATTAATCATGGAGGTGTGATGGAATCATCAGACTGGGAATTTAAAATACCTATGATTAATAGTCTAAGAGCTCTAGTGACTAAGGTAGATGCGTGTAAGAACCTGTGGATAATGAAGAGAGATGGAAATTCTAAGAAAGAATAAAAACTAGAAATAAAGCACTATGATAAAAGGAAGAATATTTTGATGTACTTATTAGTAGAATGGACAAGGCTGAGGAACAAATTTCCTGGACTTGAAGATATATCAATAGAAACCTCAAAAACTGAAAAGGAAAGAAAATGAAGCCTGAAAAAAGGTAGAATGGAATCAAGGACTGAGGGTAAACTACAACAGTTGTACAAGTGCATAATGGGGATATGAAGGAGACAAGCATAAGAAATTGAAGAAATATTTGAAACAAGAAGGCCTGAAAATTTCCCCCAAATTAATGTCAGACAGCAACCACAGATGTAGGTAGCTTAAAGAACAACAGAGTCAGGCTAAATGAAACAACAACCTTAACAACAAACTATACATTGGCATTTAATTTACAAACTATAGTAAACAAAGCAATGATAAATAAAAGTCCTGAAAGAATCCAGAAGAGGAAAACTTTTCCAGTAGAGGAACCAAGCTAAGAATTCATCTGATTCCTCAGAAACCACATAAACAAGAAGAGAGTGGAATGAAATACTTAGTGTTAAAAGAGAGAAAAAAGACCTGGAACTTTTGTACCTTGGGGAATTCTCCCCCCAAAAAGGAGACATAAAGACTTTCTCAGACAAAGAAAAAAAGTAGGGAATTTTGGGCTTATAAGTCAGGCTGCAATAAATGTTAAAATAAGTTCTTTAGTGAGAAGGAAATAAGTAGAGATCAGAAACTCAATCTACAAAAGAAAGAACCTCAAAGAG
>VMDO01031635.1:0-19881 GCA_007922755.1 Pedetes capensis
AGTCAGGAGAGATCAATCCCTGGAGAAGGACATCATGTTTGGGAGAGTGGAAGGTCAATGCAAAAGAGGAAAACCCTCCACCAGATGGACTGACACAGTGTCTGCAACAATGGGCTTAAACATAAATAAGATCGTTTGCCTGGTGCAGAATCGGCAAGTGTTTCGATCTGCTGTACATAGGGTCGCTGTGAGTTGGACTGGACTCAACAGCACCTAACAACAACAAAGGAATTATTTAATTAGAAAAAAAACTTGTTAAATGTATTCGATTGACATATAATATTTACACATATTTAGTAGGTTTAGCATGATGTTTTGATTAATATATACCATGGGTTGTGAGCAACTCAACATAATGAGCATATGTATCACCTTAAACTCTCATTGTTTAAGGCAAATACATTCCAGTTCCTGTCCTCTGATATCTGCCTCCCATGTTTATTGCAGTTCTATTCACAATAGCCAGAGGATATGGGGTCAACATAAATATCCATCACTGGACACATGGATAAGGAAAATGCTGTCTATAAAAATAAGTAGATGCACATTCATAAACCATTTCTCTCTACAGCCTTGGCGAGAGTTATGAAGAGATTTCACACACAACAAACTGTCTTTAGGAGAAGGGATCAGGAGGGCTTGGTTAACATGTCCAGTTCATATGGAGCCAAAATAGATTTCTTTCTCCAAGTCCAGTCCTACCTGGAGTCAAAGGAAGGTGTCAAAGTCTGTGTAAGGCCAGCCTGAGTCCAACGTAGCCTGGCAACAGTGCTCCCCTAGACTGGCCTCTGCTCCAAGGGCTGCTCTAGGTTTGGAACAGAATTGCTACCAGCTATGAGATATAGGTGCTGTGTTAGTTAACAGCTATTTACAGGTGGCTGCTCTATGTGACAGAGGGCTGGGATTTAGCTCAGTTGGTAGAGTGCAGCTCTGCAGTCTCTGAGGTCCTAGGTTTGATTCTCAGCACCGCAAAAAATGGGAGGAGGACATGGAAATCCACTCTAGAGGCAATCTTGAAATAATCAGCCATTGAAAACCCTATGAGGGCTGTTATGAGTCGGACATGACTCGGTGGCACCTAACAACAACAACTCTATATGACATTCTAGTCCAGAGTTTGACAGGAAGATCTAAAAGAGAATTGAAAAACAAAATGTTAAATGCAAAGTGGTATCCTGGATTGGATCCTGGGAACAGATAAGAACATAGGTGGAAAAACTGGTGAAAACTGAATGAAGTCTGGATTTGTGATAACCAGGTACCAATGTTAATTTCTCAGTTATGATGAGCCCATTATGAACATGGGTGATGTCGACCTCAGCAGAAGCTGAGTGAAGGGTATATGAGAACTCTGCACTGTGACTGAAGCTTTCCTATACATTTAAAATTATTACAAATTAAACCAAAATAAATTAACCATAATTAAACCAAAAGTTTATTTAAAAATAGTAATAAAAGGAAACATACCCTACAGGTTCACAGCCAACTTCCTTGGTAAAGTAGATTCCTATTGAGAGATTCTCTGAAGTTTTAACCCTGTGGATTATTTTCAGAGACTAGACATTTTTACTGAATGTCTATTTTTGCATATTCCATAGTAGAAAGTAATTCTTAGTTGAACTGACACAGAAAGACTTGTGAATATGTGATTTTTTTGACTTTTGTGTACCATCTATATCAGAGCCCAAGTATGAATTAAACGATAAATTGGAATCTCGGCACACCTTCCATCTGGGCCCTTCATGTTGTGAATTAAGAGCGTTCAAGGGGTGCAAGGTTTAATAGCAACAGGATGATTGCATACTACTGGGAAAAGATGGCATCCTGGAACAATCAAAGATAAAATTATAGGATTATAAAAGAGATACAACATGTTTTAGCTGTTCTCCTTGTTGGAAGAAAGTGCTGAGAACTTTTGTAAGAGGACAGTGTTTAATAGCCAAGGAGATTAATTTACCTGTGAAACAAAGTTGTGGTGCCAGGTATGCTGGCAGTGGAGGGAACAGGAAGAGGCTGCTTGATCTTCCCCAGACCTTGTTAATCACAGTACTGCAGCTCAGTGTGACCGACTGGAGGGCACATGAGCCCAGGTAGGTGTTGGTTCTGCAGGGCCCCACGTGTGTGGACCTTCAGAGAGCACAAAGCATAAGGAAGACCTCCTGATAGAAGGCTGGGCATTTGCACCTCTAATCAAGCCAATTTCCCATAAGTAATTGGCAGAAAGAGTCCAAGTAAACAACACCTGAAGTGGGTCTATGGCATCCCTTAGCAAGGGGCAGAATCACCTGAAGGGCATGGTTGCCTGTCAACTTTCCTGATGCTGCAGGTCTGGCATTTGTATCTTTATCAGGTTCTCAGGGCCCGGGGCTGCACATCTGAGTACCACATTTTGAGATTCCTGACTTTCTTTCCTGAGTATACATAGTGAACCCAGTTGGAATCTTAATGTTTTCCCCTTTAACCACCTCCCCCCCGCCATTTATGTTGTATCTTTTAAATGGTTCTGCTGCTTTTACCTCTCCTCCCATGCCATGGTGATAAAGGTAGCAGTGGGAATTGAAGTAGGAGGGTCCATTTCTGATTGCCTTCTCTATAGACACCAGAGGACTGAAAGCTAGAGGGATTTGTAGGTTATGACAACATCTATCTCGATACCTTGGCATTTCTTTATGGGTTGTGGGTTTGGGTGCTTCCAACCAGAAGCTTGTTTGGAAGTCAGCAGGGCTTATACATGGACCCATGTAGGAACCTGCTCGACAAGGGAACACTGATTACTGAGGTGTGTCATCCTGGGGCTCTGCTCAGTAGAGATATCTGTATAGATCTGTCTCATGCATTGCCGAATTTCCTTCCAAAGAATTGAAAGAGGATTTTATCTAAAAAGCTGTAGTCTGTTCCATTTACCTGTTAACTTCACAAGATAATAAGAGGGACTTGCTCACTTTAAAACAAAAAAATCATCTTTCAAAATTCAGTTTCTCTTTTCAAATAAAAAAGTAACATAATATGGAATATTTAGATGATTAATAAAGGACAAGGAGATACATAATTGTGTATAATTATACATCCAAATATATATATGTGTGTGTATATATATATATATATATATATATATATATATATATATGTATATATCACCTTTTTGATGTTTAGAAAAATTTCTTCCAGTTCTTTTTTCCATTTTGTTCTCTCTACCCTTCTCTCTAGTGAATGTATAAATAAAATGAACATATATGCAAATATTATTTTCATAATTGCTATTATATGGATCTTGCTTGTTCTTGCCCAAATCTGGCTTTGCATCTGATACAGAGTAAAAGCTTATTATGGGATCCTGCTGGAGCTGCATCTTCCCCCATCACCTCTATGACCTACATCACCTCTTCTTTCACTCTGCTGTAGCTTTGTCAGTCTGCCTGCAAATCTATGAACACCGGGTGCCATTGTGCTCAAGGCCTCTCTACCCTCTGTTCCCTCTATTTAGAATGCTGTTCCCTAATCCTACATTTCGTTCAGGCTTTTATTCAAAAGTCTCTCCACAGCAAAGCCTTCCTGGGATCTTTTAAAACTTGACACACTTCTTCCCACAAACTTCATATTCTTTCATTTTTTCTCTCCTCCATACCAATCATGGCCGATGTACACGGTCTGTATTTAACTTATTAACCTTCATCTCTGTCAGCTTCCCCAACTAGAATGTCAACTCCATGGTGGATGTCATCTGGCTTGTTCTTTGCACTGTCCTGGGTACAGTACCTGGGACAGAGGTGACATTCTATGAATGTCTGTTCTACAGGTTTGGATGAATGAACTCAGCAAAATACCATGAACCGTATTCCCTATTCCATGTCCATCAATTCCCTACATTTCTGTCACCCTGTCAATCTGTGGGGGTTTGTGTGTTGTTGTGATGCTGAAAGTTATTCCACTGGTATTTCACATACCAGCAGGTTGCAGCTGAGCTTCCAGGACTAAGACAGAGTAGAGAAAAGGACCTGGCAGCCCACTCCCGACACAATTGGCCATTGAAAACCTATGAATAGCAGAGAAACATTGTCAAATATAGTGCCAGGAAATGAGCTCCCAGGCTGAAAGGCATTCAAGAGAGGATGGGAAGAATTGCTTCCTCAAAGTAGAGGCAACCTTAAAGACAGGAATGGAGTAAAACCTCTTTTGCTGATGTGGCATGAGTCAAAATGGGTTCTTTTGTAGCACAACTCAAAAGTGAGAAGAAATATAGTGGCTACAATACCAGCTCAAATATAAAAAGATCATGTGCATGTCACAGAGTTAGGGAATATTTTGTTCTACAGTACTTAGGGTCGCTATGAGTGGAATCCAACTCTAGAGCACTCAGTAACAACAACATGCTCATTAATATTCTTCTATATCATGATTTTTAATAGTTTTGCTTCTATTTAACATTATTTTCCTTGCATCAACATATGACTATACATGGGAGAAGGACCTGGCAAACCACTCCCCAAAATCAATCTGCCATTGAAAACCCTATGAACAGCAGAAAAGCACTCACAATAGTGTTTCGCCTGTTGTATGTAGGGTCGCTATGAGTTGGATACTGAATTGATGGTAGCTAACAACAGCAACATGACTATACTATGGTTTATTCAACATTAATTTATATTAGTTTAATAACTAATATACCAAGCTTGTTCATATACCCTCTATTAACTTCAGTATGTTCATTTTTGCTTATTTTTCTGTTAAATCAGCATCTTAGCAAATAACCTTACATATTTCTGCCAAATATTTGATAATGTCCTTAGGATAAATTTCCAGAAGTGAAATTTCTGGGTCAAAAAGGATATGTCTTTAAGGTTTTTGATTGTTGTTGTTGTTGTTGTGAGATGCCATCAAGTCGGATCCAACTCACAGCAACCCTCTTAAGAGTTTTCAGTGGCTGATTGTTTCTGAATTGCTTGGGGAAGTGGTTGATACATGGTGTCAAATAACTCTCCAAAAAGGCTCTATGTTTCCCAAAGCAGTGGGTTTAGAATGTTCAGCTCTTCTCACCTAGGAAAATACTAGATAATTTTCAAAAATATTCTCAGCTTTATGAGTGAAAAATGGTAACTCATTAAAAAATTTATGTTTCTTAGATTACTGCTAAGATTGTTCATTTTTTCATGTTTTTATTAGACATATATTTCTTTTCTTCATTTTTAGTTTATGTTCCATGCTTAATTTGGGGAAGAAGTTGAGCTATCTTTCTTTTAGGGCTTTTCAAGTGCTCTTGTAATAAGTAAGCATTTAAAAAATACCCAGGGTTAAAAATCCTTGCTCTTTGCTTTTAAATGTCTTCATGATATTTCTTGTTGTAAAGAACATTTTAATGTTTACAGACTGAGATATACATTTTTTTTTCTGTTTTGGCTTGTTTTCAGTATAATGCTTAAAAAGCTTAACTCTATTTCTGTGCTTTACTTCTAGTTATTTTATGGGTTTATTGTTTGCTCCCCCCAAATCATTTTCTTAAACTTCCAGTTCCATTTATTGAATACTGTCATTTTCTTCCCTGACTTGAAAATTCATTTATCACATACAAATTTGCATGTATACATTGGTGGTTTTTATTCTTCCTGTTTTATTAACCTGTGCCTTCAGCAGCAGAAATCCACTTTAAAACTTACTGGTTTTATAATATGTTTTCCACATTTGAGACAGTAATAGCTCATTTTTTAATTTTAAAAATTAGCTTTTTAGTTTCTGTTGTTTTCTTCAAGAAGAAATTTAGAATCATTTTCTTTCAATCTCCAGTGATTAAACTTGCAACAACTTTGTAAATACGTTTGAGAAGAAATTACTTCTTTTGATGTTCAATTGGCTAGTTCACTAATCTCTTTCTTAGAGCCCTTATTAGATGTGGCTTGCTGTACACAGCTCCTGAGCCAATTCCAGATTTTGGAAGGTCTTCAACTAGCCAGGCTCTCTTCCTCTGGGTGGCATCTTCTTCTACCCCTGCTGCCTGGCTTTCCAACATTAGAGAACAGTACCACACATGAAAATTATGGTTTTCAAGATGCTGAGCTACTGGAACTTGCCCTGTCTCTGTCCCCATAGCATCATTTTTGCTGTTGATGGGGAGAGCTACATCCCCCAGCATACAATATATTACCTCTACCTGGATGATGCCTGCAGTCGTACCACTGTGGTGTCCGATCCCGTCAGATCTTGGAAGCTAAGTAGGGTCGGGCCTGGTTAGTACTTGGATGGGAGACCTCCTGGGAACAAAGGTGCTGTAGACTTGGGAGAAGGATCTGGTAACACATTCCCAAAAAACAATCAGCTTTTGAAAACTCTATGAATAGCAGAGAAGCACTAATAATAGTATTTTGCCTGTTGGACATAGGGTCACTATGAGTTGGACACTGATTCAAGGGTACTTAAGAACAGCAACAACATACCTGGATGATAGTTAAGAATGGATGCAGAATGATGCTCAGCAATGCATGTTTTAGTAGTTCAAGAATGCATATGATAAAAGACAGCAGTTATTTTGTTGGTCCACATCTGAGTGTGGGGGAAGGATAGTGAGGATGTGCACAGTGTCTTACCTTTGTTTCAGGGGTCATTCTTTGTATAAGCTGCAACCCTGGATAGGTTTATAACTTTAAAAAAACATAACAACTTATGCTTATATGTTATTCTTGCTTTAGGTCACACATCATCCCAAGTACTTTCTATGTATTAATTTCTATAATTCTCACTACTAACTTATGAAGGAAATCCTTTTCTTATTCTAGTTTTATATCTTATCTCAATTGAACTCCCTTTACCTTACAGCAGGTAAAAATTCTCTTTAAATTCTGGCATCAGGTGATCTATCAAATTAATTTTTAGTGTGCATTTCATCCTTTTCTGTCTTCATTAATATTTTAGAGTTATATTTAGGGAGACATTCAGGGCTGCTAGCCAGGTATATTTTGAACTGAAATTCATCTTTTATCGTTTCTAAAAACTTTTTTGTTAGGAAATAAAACCCAAATACAATTTTCTTTCCTTTTATTTTTTTCTTTTTTTAAAAGATGCATCACTGATGAATGCTAAGGAAAGAACCTGGTGAGACTATTGAGTGGGAGTAAGATCATTCCTTCTCATCCCATGAGCTCCCACGTGTGTGTGGCTGACCTGACTTCTCTGTTCCACCAAAAGTAGTCACTATGCTGGCTTCTCTAGAGCCATTTTTTTCAGCTTTTCTGTATAGTTTTACCACTACTGTGTCCTTTAAATTGCCATAGTGAGTCTTGTCCAATTTTTAAAACTGTCATATATTTTTTATGAGTGTGTCTGGAGCCTTCTTCTCCATTCCTTTCTTTTCCACAGTTTACCTGGAAAGGAGCCTGGGGTCATTTGACCTATGGAGTTTTCTAAGGTGTGGGTTTTGCTGATGGGGTCATTGAGATGGAATTTGTCATACCCTTTTCTTCTTTTTGTTCCCTGAAAATTGGTGGATCAATGCTGAGAGTTGATTGGGTTTCTCGTTGATGCATTTGGCAAGACTATAAATGATGTTGAGTTCTTTCATCAAGAGATGTATGTTATTTGATTGTCTCTCTTTTCATGGTGTTGGCAGTTGGTGGTGCTCAATGCTGATGTCCATTAATTCACTGGAGGTGTCAAAATTGTTTTATTCTATCTTTTTCTTTTCATTGATCGACTAACATAATTTTAGAACAAGAAATTTGCTTCATTTACTACTTGGTACTCTGTGCTACAGCTCTTTTAGGAAAGGGTGGAAAACTGCTTCATCATTTCTCTTTATTCCAATGAAGAAGTTGGTTCTCTTGATTCGAAAGTGACCAATAGATTTTTAGAAAATATTCTTATGAATTGGGAGATTTAAAAAATATTTGATGAGTTTTGATCAATTACAATGACTATTCCTTTGAAGATTGAATAGACTCATTTTTGCCCCTGGAGATTCTTCAGGTTGGCTACTGAGTCCTTGTGTCATGGCTATAGTTGTCATTCAAAACTTCCTTGTGATAGGGTATGGCGAGATATTCCAGGCTAATCTGTATACATCCTAGAATTTACAACCCTGCTTCCTTTCAGCCTGGTAGGGTGACAAACACCTGTAATCCCAGCAACTCAGGAGGCAGAGGCAGGAGGATGGAAAGGCCAGAAGCACCCAGGGTAACTTAGCAAGGCCCTGTCTTAAAATAGAAAGTAAAGTATGGGCTGGGAGTGGAGCTCAGAGGTAGAGTGCTTGCAATGCCTACATGAGGTCCTGGGTTCAATCCTTCAGTACAGAAAAAAAAAGACTTCATTTCTCTTTATTGGAATGCTATTTCAAGTTTGCTAGGATTTCTGAGTGCTAGGAATGTGGTATTGAGTTTGTAATTGGTTTTTAGTCCATTCAGTGACTAGAAGTAAGAAATATGTATATATGACATATATACATGAGTTTGAACTGGCACTTCTAATTCAATCATGATTACAAAGTTTTCTTCTTTCTCTCCTGTACTCAATTAATTTATTCTTAGCCTACAATGAATATCTTGGTTCACAAAACCATAGGATGTAAAATTATACCTCATTATTATTCATGTACTCTGTCCAAAATTATACAATATTAATACTACAATAGTTATTTAGTTAACCGAGAAAGGAATGACATTTTGCAATACAGATTCTCCATACTCTTCTCCATTTTTAAGTGGTTACACTATATCCACATTATATGAGTATATGTCGGCAGCCATAGCACCCTAGCATCTGATCCCCCTTGATCTTGGAAGCTAAGCAGGGTCAGCCTTATTAGTCCTTGTTTGGGAGACCACCTGGGAATACCAAATGCTGCCGGCTAGGAAGAAACACCTGGCCATCCACTCGTGAAACAATCTGCCATTGAAAACCCTATGAATAGCAGAGAAGCACTGACAATAGTGCCAGGCATGGTGCAGTGTTGAGGAGTGTTTCCTTCTGCTGTACATAGGGTGGCTGTGAGTTGGAGGTGACTCCACCACACCCCAAAACAATAAACAACAACATGAGTATATAGCCATTGCATAACATAAGCCTCCCTACTAAATCTCACTTACCTTAACATTACGAACTCCCCCCCACACAATACCTTGCCCCATGTGTTCTTCTTTCTTTTTTTTTCCTACCATTTTTATTAGTAATTTTTGGTTAGTGTACAACTTAATGGGTTCCATTGTGGCATTTCCATAGGTACATATCATTGTACACTGATCATGTTCACCTCCCCTATTTCCTTTCATGGCTCCCCACCCTCCGTCTGATCCCCTGCCTTCCTGCCAGTTGTCTCCCTTCTGCTTCATGTATTGTTTGTGTGTGTATTTAATCCCCAGATTTTGCCTTTGAAGGCAAAACATATTTCTCTTCTTTTCCCCATTACCCATTCTTAGTGCCTCCTTCCCCCTCTTTTTCATCCCATTTCTCCCCATACATAGTCCTCCTCTACTTTCATGACCTCTGATAAAATATTGAATATATATTGAAATCTAGCATCCACACATGAGAGAAAATATGATATTTATCTTTCTGGGTCTAGCTTATTTCACTGAAAATGCTAATCTCTAGTTCCATTTTCCAGCAAATGCCAAAATTTTCTCCTTCTTTATAGCTAAATAAAAGTCCATGGGGTATCTATACCACATTTTCATTATCCATTCATCTGGTAATGGACACCTAGGTTGATGGACACCATATCTTGGCTATTAAGAATGGTGCCTAATAAACATGGATGAGCAGGTATCTCTATGATGTGTTAACTTATATTCCTTCAGATGTATACCCAGAAGTGGCACAGCTGGGTCATATGGTAGTTCTATTTTTAGTTTTTTGAGAAACCATCAGACTGATTTCCATAATGGCCGCACAAACCTACTTTCTCACTAGCAGTGTATCCTCTGCCCGAATTTGTTCTTTGTTTTGTGGATGCTAGACATTCTGCCTGGGCCAAGATGGTATCTCATTTGCATTTCCATGATGGCTAAAGATCTTAAACATTTTCTCATATATTTATTGGTCACGTTTATCTCTTCTTTTGAGAACTGTCTGTTCAATTTGTTTTCCCATGTTTTGATTAGATAAGTTACTTTTGTGTTGCTTAATTTTTAGGCTCTTTATATATTCTGGATAACAATCTCATGTCTGATGTATAGGTGGAACAGGTTTCCTCCCACTCTGCAGGCTGTCTCTTCACACTTTTGTCTCCTTTGCTGTACAAAAAATTTTTAATTTCATGTCTATTTATCAATTCTTTCTATTGTTTCCTGTACTACTGGGGCCCTTTCCAGAAAGTCTATGCTTATGTGTATCTTATGAAGTGTTTTCCTTCAGCAGTTTCAAAATTTCAGGTCTTACATTAAGGTCTTTGATCCATTTGGAACTGATTTTTTACAAGGCAAGTGAGAAGGATCTAACTTCAGTTTTCTTCATAAAGGGATCCAGTTTTCCCAGTACCATTTGTTGAAGAGGCTGTCTTTTCACCAACTTATATTTTTGGCACCTTTCCTAACATCAGGCTATCGTTGCATGGGTTTATTTCTGAATCTTCTGTTCTATTCCATTGATCTACATGTCTGCTTTTGTGGCAGTACCACGCTGTCTTTGTTACTACGGCTGTATAGTGTAATTTGAAGTCAGTTATTATACCCCCTGCATTGTCCTTTTTGCTCAGGATTTTGCTTTAGCGATTTAGGGTCTTTGTGCTTCCATATGAATTTTAGAATTGCCTTTTGTGTTTCTATGAAGGATGTCATTGGAATTTTGGTGATGAATGAATTGACTCAATAGATTGCTCTTGTTAATATAGCCATTTTCACAATATTAATTCTTTTGATTCATGAACATGAAAAAGTCTTTCCATCTTTTAGTGTCTTCTTTAATTTCTTTCTTCAGTGTTTTAAAGTTTTCATTGTAGAAGTCTTACCTCCTTGGTTAGGTTTATTCCTAGGTATTTTATTCTTTTAGAAACTATTGTGAATGAGATTGTTTTCATGATCTATTTTTTTTTTCAGCCTGGTTACTGGCATGTAGAAAAGCTACTGATTTTTTGTATGCTGATTTTGTATCCTGCTACTTTACTGTTAGTGTTTATCAACTCTAAGAGTTTTCTACTGGAGTCTTTAGGACCTATTATGTATAGGATCCTAACATCTGGAAATAGGGGCAGTTTGACTTCTTCCTTTCCTATTTGGATCCTTTTTATTTATTTTTCTTGCTTTATTGATGTGGCTAATCATTCAGTTACTATACAGAATACCAGTGGAGAGCGTGGACACCCTTGTCTTATTCCTGATTTTAGGGAAAATGCTTTAAGTTTTCCCCATTAATATGATGTTGGCTGTATGTTTTTCATATATTGCCTTTATTATGTTGAGTTATGTTCCTTGAATTCCTCGATTCTTCAGGGCTTTTAGCATGAAGAGGTGTTGAACTTTGTCAGAGGCCCTTTCTGAATTTATTATGATGATTATGTGATTTTTGTCTCTGAATCTATTTATGTGCAATGTTACATTTATTGTCTTGTGTGTGCTGAGCCAGGCTTGCATCTCTGGAATTAAATCAACTTGTACACAGTTTATAATCTTTTCAATGTGTTGTTGAAGTTCATTTGCAAATATTTTATTAAGGAATTTTGCATCTATCATGGAAATTCAACTGTAGTTTTGTTTTTGTTATGTCCTTATTGGGTTTTGGTATCAGGATAATACTGGCATCATAGAATGACTTAGGTAATATTCCTTTCACTTCTATTTTGAGGAGCATTGGTGTCAATTCCTTCCTCCCCCCCCTCCTCCTCCTCCTCCTCCTCTCCTTCTTCTTCTTCTTCTTCTTCTTCTTCTTCTTCTTCTTCTTCATCAGTATTTAGAGGTTGAACCCAAGGCCTTGCACATACTTTGCACATGCTCTGGGCCACACCCCCAGTCCACTTTTTATTTTTTGAGGCAGAGTCTTTCCAAGTTACACAGGCTGCCTCTGGCCTTGACCACTCAATCCTCCTGACTCCACCTCCTGAGTCCTTTGGGATTACAAGTGTTGCCGTCATGCTTGGCTCATTGATGTTAATTCTTCTTTTAAGGTCTTGTAGAATTTAGCAGTGAAGCCAATTGGTCCTTGGCTTTTCTTTGTTGAAAGACTCTTTATGATTGCTTTACTCTCACTTGTTATAGATCTTTTTAAGTTGTGTATGTCCTTTTGATTTAATTTTAGTGGATCATCATTTCTAGAAATTTATGTATTTCCTCTAGGTTTCCCAGAGGTTTGCAATATAAGGTTTTAAAGTATTCCCTAATGCTTTTCTAGATTTCATTGATATCTGTTGTAATGTCCCATTTTTCATCTTTAATTTTATTAATTTTTCTTTTCTCTCTCTCTCTCTCTCTCTCTCTCTCTCTCTCTGTTGGTTACTTTAGCTAAGGGCTTGTTGATCTTCTATATCTTTTCAAAGAACTAACTCTTGGCTTCCTCAATTCTTTACTCTCCATTTCATTAATTTCTGCCCTGATCCTTATTCTTTCTTTCCATCTACTGATTTTGTGTTTTGCTTGTTCTTGTTTATCAAAGTCCTTGAAGTATACCATTATTTATTTGATTCCTTTCTGATTTTTTAAAGTAAGCACCTCTAGCTTTAAACTTCCCTTGTAGAACCTCCTTTCAAAAGTTCTGATAGGTTGTGTTTTCATTTTTATTTGATTTTAAAGATTTTAAAATTTTCTATATAATTTTCTTAATGACCCACTGATCATTTAAGAATGTATCATTCAATCTCCATGTATTTATATTGTGTCTATAGGTATTTTTGCTGTTGATTTCTAGTTTTAATCCATTATGGTCTGATAAGATACAAGGAACTATTTTGATTTTTCTGTATTTGTGAAGAGTTGATTTCTGTCCTAAAATATGATCTAGTTTAGAGGAAATCCCATGGGATGCTGAGAAGAATGTGGATTCTGTAGCTTTTCGATGCAATATTCTATCTATGTCTATTAAGTCCAGTTGATCTGTTGTATGATTTAACTCTGAATTTTCTTTGTTGATTTTTTGTCTTGATGTTTTATTTATTTATTTATTTATTTATTTATTTATTTATTTATTTGAGGTCCTGGGGGTTAAACCTAGGTCCTTGTGCTTGCATATTTTGCAAGTGCTGGACCACTGAGCTGCAGCCCAGCCCCCCCCCCCTTTTTTTTTACTTTTTTGAGTCAGGGTCTGGCTAAGTTATGCAGACTGCCTCTGGTTTTAAACTTGCCATTCTCCTGCCTCCACCTCCCAAGCCACTGCGATTACAGGCATGCGGCACCATGCCTGGCTGTGTTTTATCTATTGATGAAAGTGGAGTATTGAAGTCATCTACTATTATTTTATCTGGACCTATATGTTCTTTTATGTTCAGTAGTATTTATTTCGTGAAACTGGGTGTACCCAGTTCCACCAAATCTGGGTGTACATACCAAATATGTACCAATATTTGGTACATATATATTTACAATTATTTTACATCTTCTTGAGTGATTATTCATTTTATTCATGTACAGTGACCTTTTAAAATCTCTTCTGAGTAATTTTAGCTTGATGTCTACTTTGTCTGGTATAAGGATAACTACCTTTCCTTTTCTTTGGCTTCCATGTGCTTGGTATATCAATTTGCATCCTTCACTTTCAGTCTGTGAGTCTGCCAGTGAGATATGTTTCTTGCAGACAAGAAAATGTTGCAATCTTGTTTTTTAATTCAATCAGCTACTTTATATGTTTTAATTGGAGGGTTAAGACCATTTATATTTAAGGTTATTGAGAGATTTTTGCTGATTATTGTAATTGTGTTGGGTGTTTTCCTAGTTGGTTCACATATTATTTGTTCTTTTCTTTCTCCTTTATTCATATTTGGGATTTGCCTGTTTTTTTGGGTTAGACATGATTTATTCTGTCTTATTTCTGATTAATTGAAATGAACATTTTGGAAGATGTTACCAGCAGTGGTGGAGTTTTTAAATTTCTATACTCTCTAATAAAAGTAAGACATCACCCCAAAGCCCACAGATAACATTTATAAGAAAACTAGGTGACAAGATGGGAGAAAGACCTGGCAATCCACTCCCAAGGCAATCCCGAAGCACTCAGCCATTGAAAACCCTATGAGGGTCGCTATGAGTCGGATACCGACTCGACGGCACCTAACAACAACAACAACAGGTGACAAGAAGGTACTCCCATGAAGCTCAAAACGCCAATTAATAAAAATTTACCAATAATAGCCACAAAACCTGTGTGATACCAGTGTCTGTGCAGGAAAATCGAGTGATGCAGGAGGGAGTTTGGCCATCAGAGCAGAATCCTCAGGACCTGGTCAGGGCCCATGGGAAAACACAGCTGGCCCATGCAGGAACAGTAGCTGCAGTGGAGGACGTGTCTCACCTGGACAGCACACTGAAGGGAGATCCGGGTAAGGTCTGAAGGGAGAGGGAGGGTCAGGGCCCTGTGTGCCAGAGTCCTCATTTTAACTGATGATGAACAGGTGCCCATCAAGCGACCCATGGCTGATCCTATTCTAGATACTGGGGATATAGCTGTGAACAAAATAGTTTCCACTCTCAAGCAACATTATAGGAGAAGATGACCAATACTGGCCATGTAGACCATTAAATAGATGAGAATGCCAAGCATAAGTAAATTCCATGAAGAAAATGAAATCAGGTACTGCAATCCGTTCTTTAGACCATTGGATTATAAGTCTGAACCCTATGAGGGTCACTATGAGTCAGACCTGCCTCAATGGCACCTAATAACAACATTTCAATAGTACTTCCAAATCACAAGCATTTCCATAGGTTGCTTTCTTTTATCCTGACTTTTTTCTCATGGCTAGGCAGATAGGGCTTATCTTACTGCCCATGAAATATCAGCCATGATAACCCATACATTTAAAGCCAAAGCTTAAAGGAGGAAAACTTCCCAAAGATAATACAGGATATGGATACATACACAACTGAGACATTTAGGACTCCCTCAAAAGCTGATTTAAATATGTCATCCCTGAGACATATTATCACTCACATGCTATCATTAGAGACCAGGGAAGCTATCCTGCAAGCAGCAAGGCAGAAGCCCCTTATTACTTATAAAGTAAAACCTATTAAATTTACTGCAGACTTCTCCATATCAACATTGAAAGCTAGGAAGGAATGGACACAGGTGATTCACATCCTAAAAAAAAAAAAAACAACAACCTCCAACCAAGATTAATATATCCAGCGAGGGAATATCTTTTGAATGCAAATCTGATACTCTTTCATTTAATAGTTAATGTTTTTAAAACCACATTACACAAACACTGTGAGACAGTGAGAAACACTGTGAGATGATGTACGTTGAGCTCAAAGAATTAACATTCAAGTTCACGTGGTAAGATGCATATCTAATGGTCTCATGCCTGAGGGCCTTAATGAAGTTCTGTGTGTGTGCGCACGCGGGTGGGGGGGGTGAGGGGGGAATGCAGACTCTGGGTGGTAGTTCTGGGGAAGCCTTGATGAAGTGACACTGGAGTACTTTTTGTGTAAATCCATGGGTATTTCCCGTTGGGATGCAGGAGTGTGCTTATGTCTGATTTTCTGGTGGTCATTATTCAACAAAATGTTAAAGAACTGTTGCTGGCATCTGTGCTAGGGCAGAGGCAAACAGATAAATAGGGAAGGAGCTTCATCTAGCTGGGGAGGCTTCTGTTTTCCATTCTGACCTGAAAATTAAACCTAAGGACTGAATCTTCACTTACCTGCTACATCTGATCAGGACGCACAGCTGGCAGATGAAGAGCGGAGGAATTTCAAGCTGGGCCTTTAGAGCCATTTCCTTGGCAGGCTCCATGGTGTTAGTAACCTTGAAGATCAGTTTGCTTAGAGCACATTATGTATGAAAGCAAGGGTGGGGAAAAAGACCAGAAAAGTTTGTTGAGAGTTAGATTTTAGTAGGCTTTAAATGTCATGACAAGGAATTTATTCTTAGGTGGTAAAGAGCCATTGCAAGTGTTTGATAAGAATGCTGACCCCAGACGCCAGGCCCATGTAGAGGAAATAGCACAGCCTTGCATTTAGCCGGATGAGGATTCAAAGGGCAATTCTGCCACTTTCTCACAGTATGACACATTGGGAATTTATTTATATTCTGTGGGCTTCATTTTCCTGATCTGTAGAAATGGGGCTTTGTTCAGTGGACTTCTTCAGTCATTTATGTGTGCTTGTGTTTATATGTGTTTAGTTTTTGTTTTGTTTTGAGTTGTGGTACTGTAGATTAAAGTGTCTTGCACATGTTAGTTAAGCACTCTAGCACTGAACTACCTTCCTAGCCATTTATTCATTTTTAAGTTTAATTGATATTTAACATAGTATCTTTTTGTCATGCTGAAGATCCAACCCAGGGCCTCACTTATGATGGGCAAGTGCTCTACCACTGAAGTGCACCCTAGTTGCCAAGGTAGAACCCCTCACCTGCAGTGCTGGGGATTGAACTCAGGGCCTTATGCAAATGCTTTACCCCTAAGCTACATTCCCAGTCTTCATATAATCTTAGAATGTGAAATAAATGCTATGAAGAAAGGAGAAGAGAGACATTGGGCAGAGATGGACATGGACTTTGGGAAGGGTCAGGGGAAAAAATAGAAAAATAGTTCAGGAGAAAGAGAGAGGGGTGGACACTTTGGAGATATAATTTGGAGGGCAAGAAGAAAGGATTTGCTGGTGGAATTGATTTAGAGGATGGGGAAAAGGAGAGGAACGGATCCTGAGGATATTACGGGTCACGATGAAAATTAAGTATGACATAGTATTGTTGTTGTTGTTGTTAGGTGTCATTGAGTCAGGTCCAACTCATAGTGACCCTGTGTACAACAAAATGAAACACTCCCCAACACTGTGCCATGCCCAGTACTATGTCAGTGTTTCTCTGTTATTCATAGGGTTTTCAATGGCTGATTGTTTCAGGATTGTTTAGGGAGTGGGCTGCCAGGTCCTTCTCCTGTTTGTGTGGTGCTGGGGATCAAATCCAGGGCCTCAGAGGTGACAGAGAAGCACTCTACCAACTAAGCTGAACACTAGCCCCATGACACAGTGTAGAATGAAGTGCTAGGCACCTGTGACTATCAGACAACACTGAGTTGACAACATGGAGGATGACAATGGTGAAGGAGGGTCTCTTGAATAGCTTCCCAATTTTTCTGCTGTCTTGTCCCTAGGCAGTCTTAAAGTTATATCACAGGCAGAAAATGCAGCTTTTCATTTGACAGTTTTGGAAAATTTCAGGGCTTTTAATCATTTGACTTCCTTGCTTCCTGCCTGCCTCTTATTCCATGTGTGCATTCTCGGGCAGATCTATTTGCTGAGTTTTTGCTAGATAATTCTCTTGGTTAGTGGGGCTTATCTAGTGTATGTGTTTGTCCTCTCTCAGGAACTCTGGATAATTTCTCCCCTTTGGTGTCTTGTAATGACTGTGACGATCTGTTTAAATATTTCTTCAGTGACTGAAAAAACAAACTAATGCCTTCCAAATACCAAAGGCACACAGAGAACTCAACATACCTCCCTAGAAGAAATTCTGACTCTCTCATTCCTTCATTGTCAAAATGACCATTTTCTCCAATATTATGGAAATTGAGGGTTTTCATCCATTGAGTGGGTGGTTGCTGTCCAAGTGACAGGGGCATATATTTCTCTAGTTAGCAGTGGAACATAAGGCTCCATGTCAGTTTTTATGGAGACTCTGAAGATGTAGGCATGGTAACTTCTCCATGGGATATCTGGCTGTTACTCACTTCCTAGCCGGTGGGACAAAGCTTTCTTCCATGGGCAAACTCACATAATCATATGCCATCACCACTACATCCATTTCAGTATTGAGTATGAACTTTATGCCACTTTGGTCTTAGTGCAATGATATTGGTAAGCAGAACTAAGTGACCAAGTTAGAACTTGTTAACAGCCACTTAAAATCACTTATTCAGCAGCTATTTATTTCATGTTTATTGAGTCTTTTTTTTTAATACCCAGACCTGAGATAGTGTGTTGGTCATCCTATGTGTCAATATGGCAGAATACTGACAGAAGCAACTTATGGGAGAGATGATTTACTAGGGCTCATCATTCAGAGGATTTCGGCCCACAGAGGCAGGGCAGGAACGGTGGTGCGATAGGTAGCAGAGCCTGTTCCAGACGACCTTACAACATGGCATCAGGAAGCGAGGGAGGTCACTGGAACCACAGGTCCAGGTAAAACCTCCAAAGACCCACCCCCAGAGATCTGTCTCTGCAAGCCAAGTCCTATCTCCCAAAGTTCCATATCCTCCCCGGACAATGTCATCAGCAGGGGACCAAACATCCAAACATATGACCCTTGAGGGACTGTTTAGATTCAACCATAACAGGCAGGTACTTGGAGGATGTGGGAAGGATAATTCCTAAAGTTTTTGTAAAATTCTTGCCTTTAAGATGTTTTTGGGGTAACAATCCTATACACAGCACTAATAAAACAATTGAAAGGCTTAGTCAAAACGCATGGCAAAGTTGTTGAGGATTGAGAGAGGTCACAAGAAAGATGTGGATGAGGTCTGCAGAGAGAATAGCACAGCCTCAACAGAGTGGAACAGAATGCACGAGACAGAAGTGGAGATAGGGTGTCCGGACCCTGTAGGAAGTGTCACTTCAGGTCTTCTGGTCCCCGTAAAGTGGGACCTGCTTTCCTACTTACTGTCTCTCTTGAAGGTTAAGTACCAGGCTATAAGAAACAACAAACAGAACACTAGAAATAGTAGCATTTATTGGGCATTTCATTTTACCACAGGGTATGGGCTGAGAGGAAGAGTTAGTTCTTTCTCTAGGAGAGGATGTCTGATAGCTGTTGCCTCTAGGTGTAGTTTAGTAGCAGCCACAAATAGAGTTCTATTATAGCCACAGGATATCTTTAAAGGACACAGTGATCAGAGTCTAAGAATGTCTGGCCAGTGCTCAGAGAAATTCCTTACGTTAAAACTACAAGGGAACATAGTGAATGCAATAATCTTCACCATTCATTCATTTATTCTTTCTTTACTTGAAGTGCTGAGGATTGAACCCAGGGCCTTACATATACTAGGCAAGTGATCTACCACTGAGTTATATCCTTAGGCCTGTACTTTCTGAATGGGTTTAGTCTCCAAGTAGAAGGGGCACAGAAATGAAAACTTTTTTTCAAGTTTAGTATTTCTTTGGGCTTTTGAAAGCATTGAAATGAATCATTAGACATTTTTCTATAATAGACATATTAAGATATAATTCATGGTCATGTAATTTATCAACTTGAAGTATACAATTTGTGGGCTTTAAGGATAGTCATATAGACCTGTGCAAATGCCAGATCCAAAAGTCTCTGCCCATTAACAATTCTCCTCATTTCTTCTCACCTCTCCTTGCTCCCTCATCACTCCCAGACCATTGCTAATTTATTGTCTATCTTTAAGGATTTTTCTATTTTGGAAATTTCAGTTAAATGGAATCATACAAAATGTGGTCTTTTGTGATTTCTTCTTCCATTTTGCATAATGTTTTCAGGATTTATCCATGTTGTAACATGTATTCTTTTTATAGCTAATAATATGTCATTAGGGAGTAGGACCTGGCGAGCCACTCCCAAAACAACTAGCCATTGAAAACCCTAAGAATAGCAAAGAGACACTGTCAGATATAGTGCCGGAAAATGAGGCCCCCAGGTTGGAAGGCACTCAAAAGACTGCCTCCTCCAAGTAGAGTCTACCGTGATGACGGAAATGGAGTAAAGCCCCTGGGTGCTCAACTTGAGGATATGGCACCACTCAAAATGAGGAGAAACAACTGTAAACATCCATTAATAATTGGAACATGGAATGTA
>VMDO01031636.1:0-19884 GCA_007922755.1 Pedetes capensis
TTTAAGAAGAAGAAGCAATATCCAACTATATGCTATGTACAATAGACTTGCTTTGGCATTAAGGACATAGGCTGAGAGTGAAGTGGTAGAAAATAATATCCCATGCTGGTTGAAATAAAAAAAATATCAGTGGTAGTTACATCAGAGAAAAGTAGACTTTAAAAAATAGACTTTACTTTTTAAAAGCAAAAACTGTTAATAGGAGACAAAGCAGATTATTATATAAAGTAGCCAATTCATTAAGATGATACAATTGTAAATATATATGCACTCAACCCAAATATTTGCTGAATGGAGAAATATACAAAAACATAATTATAGCAGGAGATATCAATGCTCTGTGTTCACTTGATGTGTAGTTCACCAGGACAGAAAATCAATCTGGAAAACCTAGACTTTAACTTAAAGTGTACCTAACAGATTTATAGAGAACATTCCATCCAACCACAACAGAATGCACATTCTTTTCAAATGCACACAGGACATTCTCCAGGATAGAGTATGCTAAATAAAAAGTCTTAATCAATTTAATAAGAATGAGACAATATCAAGAATCCTTTCTGACTACAATGCTATGAAACTATAAATCAATCAGAGGCAGAAAACTAAAAAAATTTTATAAAATTATGTGGATATCAAACCACGTATTTCTGAATAACCAATAAGTCAAAGAAGAAATCAAAAGGAAATTTACAAAAACTCAAGAGAATGAAAATGGAAACACAAAATATGGAAACATACAAGGACATTACAACTGATACCAAAAAAAAAAAATGTGAAAAATACTAGGACTACTGTGCACTATCATAAGCCAAAATATCAAGTAATATAGAAAAAAAAAAAGGATAAATTTCTAGAAACACACAACTTACAGATACTACACCATAAAAAAGAGGAAATCTGAACAACATAGTCATGAGTAAGGAAATTGAAACAGTAATCAACAATCTTTCCTCAAAAAAAGCACAGGACCTAATGGCTTCAGTGATTATTTCTACTAAACATTTTAAGAAGAGTTAGTATTGATCCTTCTCAAACTCTTCACAAAATACAACTGATTCTAAAATTTAAATAGAGGCAAAAGACTCAAAAGCCAACACAATGCTAAGGGAAGACAAAGTGGTAGAACTTATACTATCTGACTTTAAGATGTACTTATAAAGTTACAGTAATCACAGACCTTGTGGTAGTAATGAAAGTATAGAAAAATAGATCAATGTAATAGAAAACAGATCCCAGAAATAAAAACACATAAGTTAGTCAAATGATCTTCAACAAATAACAAAGGAATTACAATGGAGAAAATTGTATCATTTCAATCAGTTTTGCTGGAACAATTGACCATCCACATGCCAAAATAACCCATACCTCACACTCATCACAAAAATTAACTCATAATGTATCACAGACCAAATATAAAACCCAAGACTATAAAACTTCTACAAGATATCATTAGGGGAAAATCTAGATGGCCTTGGATTTGGCAATGGCTTTGCAGACATGATATCAAAGGAACAATACATGAAAGAAAGAATTGATAAACTGAGCATCTTTGAAGTTAAAAATCTCTGCTCTGTAAATCTGTCAAGACAATTATTGGAGTATGAGACAGAAACTTGTATAAAATATAGTGCACAAGGTATCTGATAAAAGACTAGACCAAAAGTAATGAAAAAAAAACATTAAAAAATGAGGGAAAGATCATAACAAAAACTTTACCAGAAAAGATATACACATGGCAACAGGTACAAGGAAGTATATTGATAGAACTTGAGGAATTAACTACAAACTCAAAAATCAGATTGTTTTATGTAAAGCACCTGACAGGTATGTTGGGGATCCTGATAGGTTATATAGGTAGCTTTTCTAACAGCACATTGTTTTTTAACACATAAGGAAGATAGTATGCATATATTTATTTGTTCATTTTTAGAACAGATTATTAAGGAAAAAATGACTAGATGAAGGCAGGTAAAACTATTGAATGATATTAACTATGAATAGCGGAAATTTGTGATTATAATTTATTTCTTTTCATATTTTTAAACTGTAAATTTTTTCAATGCATTCTTTGAACTTGAGGTATATAAATTCACTTCTAAAATTCTGAAGCTTTATTTAAGTAATAACTTTGGTTATTATTTAGAATCGTGAACCATGAGGTACTTGGAAATTTCCGTCTTTGATGCCAGTATCTTTGTGTTGTTTTTATAGTGTGAATGGATCTGCATACAACATGTATTGTCTAAATATGATTGATCAATAAAAAAGTGACAAAGACACAAAACACACCAGAAAGAACACAACAAAACAGATCAAATCCCTGCAGAAATTAGGATAATGCTATACCCCCCAATTTTATACTAATTTATTATTAAGAAACACTGTTTCTAACAATGTGAAATTTAAAAAGATAAAGAAATCAGTTGCATGACTAAAAATGCCAAATATACCAAAATCAAATTCAGTTGCTCATAAATAAATCATTTTTAGCCACCTACAAAAAAAGGTGCCTGCCGCCATACCACTGCAGCCGATCCCTTCAGATCTCAGAAGCTAAGCAGGGTCAGGCCTGGTTAGTATTTGGATGGGAGACTCCCTGGGAACACCAGGTGCTGTAGGCTTGGGAGAAAGACCTGGCAACCTATTTCCCCCACCCCCAAAATCAGTCCCTGGAAACCCTGTGAATTGCAGAGAAGCAAGACAATAGTGTTTCATCTGTTGTACATAGGGTTGCTATGAGTGGGAGACCAACTTGATGGCACCTAACAACAACAATAACAAAAAAAGAGAAATGAAAATTATCTTGGAATTATTCTCATAAAGAGTATTGAGTATGCTTTTGTACCTTGCCTAAAAATCTGCATTTAATAAACACCTCATCTGATGCCTTTGCACAATGAAATGTGAGAGCCTTTGGTTTAGATGAACATAAAATGAAGGATTGACATAACATGAAGAAGAAATTGGAGTCAAAGATACATTCATAACTCTACTCCAGACACTTGGTGCCTTGAGTCATATCATGTGCAAAATTTCTAGATTTTCAGCTTATAGAATTGTCAATTTTTTTAACAATGTGGCAACAAAAATCTTTTTTTTCTTTTTAAAAATACTGATATGTAAAAGTCATTGTTGAGCCTATCTGTGCATATACCTAATTTCAGCTAAATTATGTTTTTTTTTTCACCAGCACCTGCCCAGCATCCAGCACCCTCCTTTCCTTCTTTGTTTCCTGACTTGTGTAATAATTGTCTTAAATCCTTTCAGTCCCATTCAGCCATTTCCACCAATTCTTGGTGGAAAGTGGTCATTTTATTTTTGTTACTGAGATTTTGTTTCATTAAATAGCAAATAATGTTGTGCCTGCATGTGCAATGAGATTTGGGACAATATAAGAAAGAGACAGATTTCAGCGTGCACAATCTTGTAAAATCAAAGGACTCTGGATAAGGCTGGTCAAGTGCAAATAAATGTGGCCGGTGAAAGTTAAAGTCCCAGCATTAGTAATCCTAACAGTCATTTAAAACATAAGGAAGATAAATAAATAAAAGGTTATCATAATTTCTTAAATACTGGAAATTGAAGATTTTTCCTATAAAACAGCAGATGGTAACTGTTGCAGCTGATCTGAGTATGGGCTTGAAACAGCTATTAGGAGACCTTTCTAGTTGGATAATTTTATGATTCTTAAATTTAACAAAGTGCTTTTTCATTTTATTTTACTTTTATAGCCGGAACAGTTTATATTTGTGTAGCTCTTTCCACTTCACAAATAAAGTGTGAAGTTATAAAACAGGTCAAGGTATTTGAAATCGGATTTGAAGTAATAATAACTGTGTCGATGCCTATTAATAACAGTTGTATCACTGCAGGCAAACTGCTGATCTTTTATGTCGTGATTACTCTATCTGTGCAATGGAAAGTAGGCCACAGAACAAGCTAAATGATATTTATTGATATTTAGTTTTCATTTAATTCTCCCAACATATTTATGAAATTTGCATTATTTTCATCAATTCACAGACTAGGAAACTATGACACAAAAAGTTTAAATCAATTTTGAAGAAACAGAATCAAGATGAGATCTGAAATTTCATCAGCTTTATAAGAATTTACCTAAAATTATATATTAGAAAAGAGTAAGAAATGCTAGGAACCACCAAAAGTGTCTTTTCTGTGCTCTATATTTTCACTGGAGGTATAAGCATTCCTGAATATTTTTTTCTTAGTTGTATGTTTTTTGGACTAAGATTCATAAAATCTCTTTCCTCTTAGCTGGAGTTATTGTCTTTGAAATATGTTCTTTGGTATGTTTATAAGAAGAGCTGTCTTTGATCACAAACGACAACTATACAATGGATTCATTTTCAAAGTGCTTCATTACCATTAATTATTTCATGGAGAGATCTTACAGAGACAGATTTCTGAAAAATGGCAATCTCCTTCTCAGTTGCTTTTACTATTCATTTGCTAAGTCAAAATAAAACAAAAACTAAACTAAAAGTGAAACTCTTTTCTTATTTTCATGTTTTTGGAATCATCAGAAAATTTCATAGCAACATCCAAACATCACACTATCTGAAAAAATAGATTTTTCCTACAATTTATATTCATCTTCCTGGCACAGCATATGAAAGAAGCTGACACTCTTGCATTGGCTATCTCAACCATTTATTTTTGTGTTCATCACTCTTCTTTGACCATTTCCAGATATTTTATTTTCAGGATCCCTTCATACTCTCAAAAATCATTAAAAGCCCCAAATGACCTTTGTTTATATAAATTACATGTTTAAGGTGTTTGTTATAAAGTAAAACTCAGAACATTTTAAACATATTAATTTATTTAAACATAATGATAAAATACATAGATGCTAATAAAATACATCTTATGAAAGAAAATATTTTTTAAGTCCTCAGTATACTATTTCGTTTTGTTTTATAATACCAGGGATGAAACCCAGAGACCTGCATATAATAGGCAATCCCTTTACCACTGAGTCACATACCAACCCTTGTTGTTGCTCTTGTTGTTGTTTGTTTGCTTCTTTTGTTTTTATCCTTGAGGCAGGGTTTTACTATGTAGCTGGCCTTGAACTTGGGATCTCCTACCTCTTGAGGGCTGGGATTACAAGTATGTAATACCACTCCTGGCATCAATTTACATTTTGCAAATCCATTTAATATTTGGTTTGATATAAATCATCAAGTCTCTTACATCTGCAGTGATATTAATCTGTGGTCATTTCACATATTATGCAGTTTGGAAAATTAAACTATCCATTTGCTAAAGAATAAGAGAAAAAGCAAATGACACATTTGTAGGATTTTAACAACTTCTAAATATGTACTTTATATACCATAACATTTGATGTTTAATGTGTAAACTTCAGTGCTTTTCATATTCTCTAAATTATGCAATAATTATCATAATCTAATTTCAAAATATTTCATTCATGCTAAAAGAAACTTCATACTCATTACTAATCATTCCCCGTTTCTCTCCTACAGAACCTTAGAACCACTAATTTGTTTTTTGTAGGTATAGATTTGCTAATTCTGGGTATTTCAAATAAATAGTATCATAAGATGTGACATTTTGTGATTGGCCTGTTCACTTATTGTAGTGTTTCATATTTTTTCAGAGGTTTGTCCATATTGAAGCATGTGCCAGTATCTCATTCCTTTATTTTAATTTTTTCCAGGTAATATTTCATCACGTGGATATTAAATAGTGTGTTTATTAGTTTTTGCATATTAGGATTTTTTCAATTTTTGACTAGTAGGAGTAATTATTCTATGAATAAAATTCTATTAGATTTTCCTTGGCTAGGAACTTTCATTCTACTTAGTTAGATTCCTAGTAGTGTAATTGCTAGGTCATTGGTAAATCTATTTTTAGCATTTCAAGAAATTTCCTACTTTCCATAGCAACTACACCATTTTACATTCCCACCAACAATGTATGAAGGTTTCAACTGATATGCATTTTTACCAACGCTTATTATTGTTTTTTCTATTTTATTCTAGACAGTCTAGTGGGTATGAAAATTTTGGTTTTGCTTTATGCTTCCATAATTATTGATGAAGTCAAGCATATTTTTTCCATAAGCACATAAGCCAATACCTTAAAATAAATTTCTCTCTCTATGTATATATGCATTTTATTCTGTTTCTCTGGAGAACCCTGACTTCTATAGTACTTTATGCAATACGAGATTTGAAAATATCTTCTGTCTATGTCTGCTTTGCTTTTTCACATTTTAATGGTGCTGTTTGAACCAGAAATTTCTAAAATTTATGATTAAGTTCAATTTAAAACATCTTATCTCTTATTTTTTAGTGTTATATTTAAGAAATTGTTGCTTAACCTGAGTTTAATAGATTTAACTTCCCATTTTCTTCTAAAAGTTTTATAATTTTAGTGCTTGCATTTAATTTTATTATTTGCTTGAAGTTAATCTGAGCATATGGTAATGTCATATGTGTCTAATTTTATATTTTTGCATGTGGGTTCCAATTGGCACCAATATTTGTTGAGCCTACTATTATTGTGAAAATATATTTTACTCCACAGACTTCCAGAAAAAGTTGCTGAATCACTCTGAGAACTGTGGTTCTACTTCATCATCACACTTAGCAATTACTTTAATTGAAAATCTTAGCCTTTCCTATCTATTTTAGCACAAACCACATAGACAAACATTTTTATTACCATCTCGGATTGGGAGAATTTAGATAATGACCATTTGGCAAAGAAATGAGTCTTTACCAATTTCTTAAATACAAGATGAACTTGGATTGTCCTTTAAGATTTTGGTCTTGAGCCAGTTGCAGTGACCCATGTCTGTAATCCCAGAAACTTCAGAGGCTGAGGCAGGAGGATCATGAGTTCCAGCCAGAGGAAGTCAGTGTAGCTTAGTAAGACACTGATTCAAAATTAAAAAATGGATTAGGTGTGCAGCCTAGTAGCAGAACACTAGTGTCTAGGAGCACTAGTAAAGTATGTATGAGGTCCTGGGTTCTATCCGCAGGACTGCAAAAGTTAATTAATTTTTAAAAAATATTTCAGTCTTAATGCCAGAAAAGTGAGCAGTGGATTTTTTTTTTTTCCTGGAACAGCATTAATTGTAAGAAATCCATTCCCCCTCTAATTTTTTAGTCCTAGAACTATGTTATCATTTTGGCTTAGTATGCATTGCATTTCATCTCCTATAAAATTATATCCCCCAATGTCTATCAGCTTGTCATCCTGTGGGGCTTGTGTGTTGCTATGATGCTGAAAGCTATGCTACTTGTATCTCAGACATCTGCAGGACCGCCCATGAATGATTGATAGGTTTCAATTGAGCTTCCAGACTGAGATAGACTAGGGAGCTAGTCTCGGCAGCCTACTCCCAAAACTATTAGCTGTTACAAACGCTATGAGTAGAACAGAGAAACACTGTCAAACATAGTGCCAGAAAATGAACCCCCCCAGGCTGGAAGGCATTCAGTAAAGGCTCTGGAAGAGTTTCCTCCTCCAAGTAGAGTCAACATTAATGATGGGAATGGAGTAAAGCCCCTTTTACTGATGTAGTATGGCTCAAAACATAGTGGCTGCAACAACAGGTTCAAACATAAAATGATTGTAGGTATGGGACATTGTTGAGTAGTGTTTCATTCTGTTATACATAGGGTCACTATGAGGCAGACCTGACACAGCAGCACCTAACAACAATATAATTATAGATATGAAAAATATTTTTCTCAGAAACTTACTTATGGCCATAAGAATTATGACCTCATTTGAAGCTAATCAAAATAATAAGAATAATTGAATGGCATGAGTTAAAGCAAAGTGATGTCATGCCCCGAGCACCACTAAGATAGATACTACATGTTTTTTGTTTGTTCGCTTGTTTGTTTGATATTGCGGTACTAGGGGTTTGAACGAAGGGCCTCATGCATGCTAGGCAAGTATTTCACCACTGAGCTGCGTGCGCACTTAGCTTTTATTTTGAGTCAAGGTCTTGCTAAATTGTGCAACTGCACTTAGCCTCAAACTTTTGATCCTGGATCTTCCTGCCTCTGCCTCCCAAGTGGCTGGTATTACAGTCTCGTGTCATGGGCACCAGGCTTGTTTATTTGTTCGAAACAGGGTTTCTAAGTAGCCCAGGCTGACTTGGAAGTCACTATTAAACCTTCCAAGTATGTGTCATCACACTTGACACTAAAGTGTGTATAATTTTAATTAAACCTAAGGATAACCTCTTCAATCAGTATCCTCCCCCTTATAAAATGAACAAAAGTCTTTGAGTGCTGCTTAGTAAACAGATATTGTATTAAGACTAAAATATTGATCTGAGAATATCAAGTTTAAGGCAATTCAAAAATGTAAGACCAACACTGTGAAAGAGCTGAGAAAAGATAAGATCTGTTTTTATGTGTTGTTCAAATAAAGTATAGCTAAAATTTTGTTAAAAGAGCTCAGCCTTATCACTAAGATCTGAAAACATTTTCTGCAGTTAGAGGTTTAGGAAGAGTTGGAGCACTTAAAAACCTTGAGGTTTTAGACTCCTTATATTCCCTTTCCTATCACTGCTGATTAGAAAGATATTTGCATGTAAATGGGAATTTTCTTCGAGTAATCAGCAGGCTGCTCCTTCAGTTTGGTATGTATGTTTTCACCATGGTTTCTTTTTCTCCTCTGTAACCATTTCAGGTATGACAGGCACTAGTTTATGACATCATCAAATAATCTAAAATTAGAGACAGTCAAGAGATCATAAAGGGGAAACTGCTCTTCCCACAAAAGTCTCAACCATCTACAAAAATAGTAGTTGTAGAATGAGCAATCCAGACTGTTTTGTCAGAGTTAGTTTTCCATATGATGTGCAATGAACATACTGATATTAATATTAATGTGTGGATCTGCTAAATAACTACACTGTTATTCTTAATCAATATCTGTTTATTCAATTTTAGACTCTATCTTCAGATCTGTTACAGAATTTAACTGCATGCTCCTATGGAATTTCTTTGGATAAAACACACTTACATGTTGGTATCTTTAATAGATAAGGGAGTTAATACAATTTAAGAGTAGTTAATTTTTAATTCCCCAAGGCATCTGAATGATCCATAACACATGATAAATTATCCCTTGCAGCTTAACAGAAGTATGTAATATCAGATAGCACAGGGACTTAGTATAATTTATTGTGGTTTCTACTTTCTCACACTAAGCAATGTGTAACAGTATAAAAATTAATTACTATGCAAGCATAAAATGTACTTTCAGAAATCAAGAGAGAAATAACTATTCTGGCAAATCAATTACATAAGAATATCTTGAATATATAAATATACTCTATCAAGATCTAATCTAGGTTCTTTTTTCAAGAAAGCCAAAATTAGAGCATTAGCATTGAAAATAAACATTTCATATTTTTCTAATTTTCAAAACTATAAAATAAGAATGATTATCAGATGAGAAACATGCTATGAAAGAGTAGGTAAATAAATGATGGCATCCCTCTATTTTTCATGAAACTAAATTCTGAAATTTGGGTAACTTCAAAAATGAAATATTGTTTCAGCTCATTGTGGTGGGGCATGACTGTAATCCCCGGTGACTTGGAAGGCACAGGCAGGAACACGGAAAGTTTGAGGCCAGAGGCAGCCTGTAGCAAGACCATGTCTCAATATTCAAAAAAAAGAACAAAACAACAACCACAACGACAACAACAAAAACAAAACAAATGAGCAAACAATCCCCTTGATCTAAGAAAAGGCTGGGGTTTCAGCTTGCAAAATATGTATGAGGTACTGGAATCATCCTCCCAATATGGCAATAAATAAAGTAAGTTTCAAATCAGCTTCTGTGTATTTTATGTATTTACTGAGTTGGTTAGATAGTGAGTGAGTGAGTTAGTTTTGTTTTTTGAGGTATTGGCAGACTGAACCCACTGCCTCATGCATACATTCCAAGTACTCTACCCCTGAGCTGGACCTGAAGTCTGTGTTTAATTTCTTAACTCAAGTCAGGGTCTGGCTAAATTATGCATGCTGCCTCTGGCTTTGAACCTGGCCATCTTCTTACCTTGCCTTCCCAGTGGCTATGAATACAGGTGTGTGCCACCATCAGGGGCTCAGCTCTTGTCAATTTTAAATGGCCAACCTTGATTCTATTTTGGAGTGTCAACTGCCACATCCATGTGCTTACTTGACATATTGGCTTAAGTACATGACATCTCAAATATGAGGTACCACTGTTCAGAGAAAGAATTCTTACTATGTCCACAAACCAGTTCCTTGTCCTAAAAGGAAACTATCCCATAAATTCAGTTGCTCAAGCCAAAAGTATAAAGGGCATTATACTGGATGTATGTCTAGGTCTCCCAAAATTTATGTGTTCAAGGCCTATCCCCCAAAATAATGAGATGAGGCCTTTGGGCTGTAATTAGGTTTAGATGAAGTCATGAGAATAGGGTCCTCACGATGACATCAGTGTCCTTATAAGAAGAAGAAGAGAAATCAGAGTATACTCTGCCACACGAGGGCACAGTAGAGGGCAGCCACTTGCAAGCAAGGAAATGTCCTTAGATGCTATTGAGTCTTGTCTGACTCATTGTGACTCTTACAGGGTTTTCAGTGGTTGATTGTTTCAGAACTGCCTCAGGAGTGGATTGCCACATCCTTTTCAAGGAAATGAATCTTCTTAAAGACCACACTTTGATTTTGAATTTCCCAGACTCTAGAATTATGAGAAATAAATACATATTCTTCAAGCAAGCCAGTCTATGTTATTATACAAGTCTACAAGTATTTTATTATACAGGTAGTATTCCACAAGTCCATACAGACTAAGACAACCATACTTGATTCTTACCTGTCATGTGTTTCCAATCTATTATAATATCCTCTCAGGTATAAAAATATGAGTTCATATACATCGTGAATTTATTCCTCTATGTCTCTACTGCTAGCACTTTGGAATAACAACTGTAGCAATATCCTAAAAGAGGTTTTTCTTAGTTGAATTATTTTTGAATGATTTACATTTATTTTTGTTCATGTATATGTCCTAAATTTTATAAATAAGCATGCATTCATTATTAATAGAATTGTATATAAAAGTAAAATATGTTTTACCAGTAGAAAAGAGAACATGGATATATAATGATAAGAGAAAAATGTGTAAATGCATTTGTGAGTAGGCAATTGTGTTTGCCTAGAATGTATCACTGTCTGAAGGGAAGTATTCTCAGCTTTAAAATAAAGCATGAAATAGTATCTCTCAAGGAATATGGGAGGAATAGCTTCCTAGGATTTTTAAGGCAATTTCTTTATATATTGTTTATTTAACTCATTTATGCTGATTGCTATATACTTTATATAGAAAAAAGAAATGGTTGAGTTTTCATGAGTCCTTGCATTTTTTTTTTTCTGAATCTTAATTGTTGACAGAATTCGATATTCTCTGTAGCTGATTCTTGGGCCTGTGGTGGGAAGCATTGTGACCTGAAAAGAGAGAGCAGGGCTTTGGAATCAGAAACGGGGACAAATGAGAATGTAATTCAATAATCTCTCTCTCTCTTCCTCCTTCCTTTTCTTTCTCCTTCCCCTCTTCTGTTCATTCTTTTATTCCATTCTTTCTAATAAGTATTGGTGAGCACTGCATGATATGAAAAGTCCTATTCCAAACACCAAGGGTAAAAAGACAAATAAGGATTCTGTTCATGATCTCAAGAATTTCTAGTTTAGTTGAAAAATCAGATAGAAGAATTTTCATTATATCAAGACATAAAGAGTTTAACTAGCTACAATGTCAGAGACAGCTTCAAAAGATGAGGAATGTCTGAGGTCAATTTAGAGCCATCAAAGAGGTTATCTCCCTGAGATACATGACAGTATTTCATGAATATTCTTTCTTGATTATTACTTTTCCTCTCCAAGTACCTTATGATCTGGGGAGATTTTAAAATATTTCTTTCATGAGAGTCAGGTTTCAAATTAAATCAAAGAAGTACATGTTGTGGCAATTTTATTTCCACACATATGTCTATGAGTCCTGTGCTAGGTAATGAAGGAAATATCAAGGCTAGCTAATCACATAGGTGCCCTATAATCCAAAAACTTATGGATTTGGTGGGAAAAGTTCAGGGAGTGATACAAATATGTGGAGGACTATAATAAATCCTATCACAAAATTTAAAACACTGCTGTGAATAATAGGAAAAAAAGACTAATTCCAATTCAAGTATCATAAAAATTTTCCCCCAAATGATGATGGATTTAGTTCTTGGTATATTGGTTGTAATTTAGTGAGTAAATCTGCATAAAAATCACCTTGTGCAGCCTCTATTTCATGTTCAAGAAAAGCATAGAGATGGAGCAGAAACTCAATATACTTTTAGATATTTGAGATTAAAGTGAAGAGCAAAAGGATAGAAGAATCCAGTGGTTTGGGGTCTGGAGCTTATAAAACTGGAAGAGAGATCCTTAAGAAGGTAGTCAAACAGCAATGAAACAATACCTATAGAGCTAACCACTGACTGCCCTTTACTTCATCATAAGGATATCTCCATACCTTTAGAGAGAGCAAAGAGTCCCCCTTTTAAGAGTCCTTCTCATACTGTAAACTGACTTCCAAGTTTAGAAGCCCCAGAGTCCCAAGATAGCAGAGATTAGCTGGGCAAACACCAAGAATAAACCAGTCCCAAGTTCTGAATGTTCCTGGGGAGTGTTCCTGAGATTCCAGTATCTCTGGAACTGACTCCCCTCTCTCCTTGTCCTCCAAACAAACTTTCCTACCCAAGCTTCCAAGACTCTAGTTCTATAAAACTGCAGCCCTGCCCAGCTCAGGGCACCAGGAGCCACATCCTTCATCCTCTGATACTGCTGTCCAGGTGACTTCTTTCCCACTCCCCCTCTTTACTTGCCTGAAAGTAACTTGTTCCTCAGCAGGTCAGATTGTTCTTGCATATGCGTGCCCCTGACGCCAGATGCTTTCTTTATCACTCTCTACACATCTCGTGCCATAATCCATCCCCAAAGCCTATATAAGGAAACAAAAAAGTAGAATAAACCATATTCCATAAAAATCCCAACCTATTCTTGGAATTCCTCAATTTATCCACCTTAACTCATGAATAATCCCCTCATAGACACTCCATTACAGTTTCCCCATAAGATGCTCTCCAAAATCTAGGGTGACACATCTCTCTTGAGAAGCTTGCCATAACTCCTCCAGTGTGTACTTTCACTCTAATAACAACCTCCTGCCAATTCCTTGTCTCCTGCGTGAATCCTTTCTCAGAAAGTGACAAGAAGCTGAAAAATAACAAGAACAACAACAAAAACTGAGTGGAATTCTCAATTTCTTCATACCAGGACCTCCTCAGTCTCTTACTGCCAGAAACATTATGAATAAATAAAATATTTAAATAAGAATCAGGAATAAAGGTCAATACAAATGTACAAGAAGAAAATTGCAACAAACTACATTTTTGAAAAACAGACAAAAATCATTAAAGAAAAATCACAAACTGTACACTTTTATAAATACTTAAGATTATTCCAATAGTAGTTAAGACTATTGTGATAGAGGAGAGAGATGGAGAAAAGAATTCTGCTCAAACAGAAGGCAAGAAGACTTTTTTGTGCTGGACCCAAGTACTGGAAAAGTACTGAAGGATGTTGGGGATAGGTTGGTTGCCATAAGCAACCTGGTTGCAAATTGTTGCTAATGGAAGTTAGACTCTTAACTCTCTCCACAGAGACTGGCAGAGAGGACCTCAATCTTTCTTGTATATATATAGTTTCCTACAAAAAAACCCCACAGGAAGAGAAGTCAGATTTATAGTCAAAAAAAAAGCTTGTCTAAGGATTTTGTTAAGCTGTGGGGAATTTTAAAACCATCTTCATCACATCAAAATCACTAAACACAGAAAATTAGTTTTTAGGTGCCATGGAGTTGAGTCTGACTCATTCACCTTCACAGAGTTTTTGATGGCTGATTGTTTCAGGGTTGGGCTGCCATGTCCTTCTCCTATTTTTGTGGCAATGGGAATTGAACCCAGGGCCTCAGAGAGCACAAAGTAGTACTCTACCAACTGAGCTAAACCCCAGCCCACAGAAAATTATGGTACTATTTATTTATATATTTAGGTACTTGAAGGTTGAACTCAGGGCCTCACACATACTTTGTAAGTGGTCTACCACTGAGCTGCATGCTTTTTATTTTGATATAGGGTCTAAGTTACACAGACTGCCTCTGGCTTCTGACTGGTGATTCTACATGGGCCTTCCACATCACTGAGATTACAGGTGTGCACCATTGCACCTGGTGAAGTATCATTTATTTTAATTAAAGGCTTCCAAGGGCTGGGATTTAGTTCAGTTGGTAGAGCACCGCTCTGCAGTCTCTGAAGTCCTGAGTCTGATTCCCAGCACCATAAAAACGGGAGAAGAATGTGGCAACCCAGTCCCGAAGCAATCCCAAAACAATCAGCCATTGAAAACTCTGAAAGGGTCGCTATGAGTAGGACATGACTCGACTGCACCTACAACAAAGGCTTCCAAACTTGTATATTATCATTCTTTTCCACTACATTAGCAGGTTGGGGATGCAGGCCAACATGAAGGGAAGGGAAATGGGAAAACGAAAAAGAGGGAGGAAGTTATGCTTTCTGAAGATGTTGTTCTTTTGTGCTCTCGAGATGGAGTTCTACTCATTGCTACCCTATGTATAACAGGATGAAACACAGAATGTTTATGTTTAAGCCCATTATTGCAGACACTGTGTCAATCTATCTAGTTGAGGGTTTTCCCTTTTTATTGACCTCCCAAACATGATGTCCTTCTCCAGGGATTGGTTCCTCCTGACTACATGTGCAAAATACGTAAGACACAGTTTAGCCATCCTTCCTTCCAAGGAGCACTCTGGTTTCACTTTGTCTAGGACAGTTCTTTTGGCAGTCCATGGTATAATCCTAAAGTGGGCAGGTCCAGCAGTGAAGGTCCATGGAAAACCTTCATTTACACTTCTGAATCAGAGGCCAGAACATCTTTGTAGAACTGCAGACTTCTGCTAGTACCTGCTGCATAGTTCTGTGGGTTGCTCTGGGTATTACTGAGAACTATAGACATTGCAGAGTGGACACTGTAAACTGTGGACATTGTGGATTTATGGACACATCTGGGTTCTGCAGATTCTGTGGACTCTGCTGAGAACTGTAGACACTGTTGAGAACTATGAGTGATTGGACACTTCAGACTCTGCATTGGGGGTGGGACTTTGGAGTTTTCAAGTCCCTCTATGATTAATGGGACAACTATTCCTCCCTTCTCTTTGATTATGTCCTCAAGTGTTTCCCCCAAGATTCTTAGTCCCAGGCTGGTCTTCCCAAGATACAGAACAGACTTTTTTCCTTATTGCAGAATGGGTCTGAGATCAAGTGAAAATCCCCCTTGCTGACCTGGACACCAAGGAACCTGTGGGCTACTATTTGTCTTCATATGTAAACTGAGTTACTAGTTTATGGACAGGACCATTTGTAAAGGTGCTATCGATTATAGATCAGGTCAATTGTAAGAAAGTATACAAAGATGGTATCTATCAAGGAGGTACTGACCATTTTGAATCAGAGGAAGCTCACATTGATATTCATGTTCCACAGATATCTGGAAGGAGATGGTTGCAAAGGCTGCTTTCGTTTACTTTCTCCCTATCTGTTGTGCCTTTACAATGACTAATCTTAAAAAGTCTTCGAACTAATAATATTCATTAACCAATTTGTCACTTATGTCCTTGTTGTACTTGTATATTTTTAAATTTAATATTGTTCTTGTGAATATTAATATTTCAATTCAAATACAGAAACACACACACACAAATTAGTAATTCTATTTGGTGTGACTAGGCAAAGCCAATTCAGGGCAAGGGAAGAGCATGGGCAAGGCATAGTTGGCAGAGTTCACTTGTAATAGGCACTTATAAACTGCCTTTGCTGAAAAGCATTGACTCCTCACCTAGACCCACATGTGTCATATTTCAGACCCCAAGAGGTATACAACAATCTCCAGTCCTTGTTGTAAACATTCAGCCACTTTGGATCCAGGAAACTTTAATTGATAAACATTTCCTTGACAAAGGACTGTAAAAAACCCCTCCAGAGGTGACAGCATAATAACTCCTTGAAACCACCCTGATAAAACGGTACTGACACATGATTGACCAGACCAGACTCTGGTCAGGACTGCTTAATTATGCACCATTCTTAACCCTGCCCTCAGTTTTTCCTCTGCTTAAACATAAAGCTCATGAACATTCCTCAAAGAAATACTTAGGGTCACTGGACTCCTTTTACCTCTTCCTCTTCCTAATGTGTACATTGATGGAATGTCTTTTCTCTGTGTTTCATTATTAACTTGTCACTTTAAGTGACATATTTTGGATGAGTTGTTGTTGTTATTAGGTGCTGTTCAATCTGGTCCTACTCAAAGTGATCCTTTGAAAAACAGAATGAAAGACTTGCTCATTCTGTGCCAGATGCATGATCTTTTTTTTATTCTAAGCCCAGTGTTGCAGGAAAGGGTTTTCCTTTTTTTTTGTTGTTGACCTGCCACTCTCCTAAGTACGATGTCCTTCCCCAGGGATTGGTCCTTCCTAACAACATGTGTAAAATATGTAACAAGCAGTCTACACATCCTTGCCTCCAAGGAGTACCCTAGTTTTACTTTTTCTAGGTCACATGTGTTGGTTCTTTTGGCAGCCTAGGGTATATTCAATGTTTGTCTCAAGCACCATAATTCAAAAGCATCAATTCTTCTCCTGTCTCCCTTGTTCAATGTCCAGCTTTCACAACTATATGATGCAACAGGAAATACTATGGCATGAGTCAGACATGTTTTTTATTCAATGTAATATCTTTAATTTTCAACAATTTAGAGAAGTCTTTACAACAGCATGTCCCAAAGCAATGAGTCTTTTGATTTCTCCACTGCTGCTTCTGTGCCTGTTGATTGTAGAACCAAGTAAAGCAAAATCTTGGACACCCTCAATCTTTTCTCCATTTATCATGATGTTGCATAAGGATATTTGTTTTGTTGGTGTTGAGGTGCAATCCATACTGAAGGCTGTGTTCTTTGACCTTCATCAGTAAATGGTTCAAATCCTCTTCACTTTTAGTAGGCAGTATTGTGTCTTCTGCATAATGAAGGCTGTTAATGCATTTTCCTTCAATCATGATGCCATGTTATTCATAAAATCCAGCTTCTTAGATTATTTGCTCAGGACAGAGATTGAGGAGGTATGGTGAAGGGACACAGCTCTGATACACATCTTTCTTGACTTTAAATTAGGCACTGTTTTCTTGTTCTGTTTGAAAAAGTACTTCACGGTCCATGTACAGGTCCATGTACAGATTCCTTATGAGTAAAATTAAGTGTGAGTAAAATTAATTATGAAATGTTATTCATAATTATTATGATCCACACAGTCAAATGCCTTCATATAGTCAATAAAACATAGATAGATATCTTTCTAGTATTGTCTGCTTCCAGCTAATATCCATCTTACATCAGCAATGATGTCTTTGTTTCCCTGCCCTCTTCAGAATCTGTCTTTTATGGCTCTTCCCTGTCTATATCCTACTGTAGTTGCTTTTGCATGACCTTTAGCAAAATTTTACTTGCATGTGATATTAATGATGTTATTGTTTGTTGGTAGGTACCCTCCAGTGGGTATCTGACTCATAGCGACTGTACATACAACAGGCGAAACGCTATTGTCAGTGCTTCTCTGCTGTTCATAGGGTTCTCAATGGCACATTGATTTTTGGGAATGGGTTGCTGGGTCTGTCTCCCAAGCCAATAACACCTGGTGTTCCCTGGTGGTCTCCCATCCAAGTACTAACCAGGCCTAACCCTACTTAGCTTCCAAGATCTGACAGGATCAGATGCCACGTTGCCATGGCTGCAGGCAATATTAATGATATCATTCATTAATTTCTACATTCATTTTGATCCCCTTTCTTGGGAATAGGCACAAATATGGCTCTCTTCCAGTCAGTTGGCCAAGTAACTGTTTTCCAAATCTTTTGGCATGAACAAGCGAGCACATTTAGTGCTGCATCTATTTGTTGAAACATCTCTATTGGTATTCCATCCATTATTGGAAACTTGTATTTCACCAGTTCCTTCAAGACAGCTTCCACTTAGTCCTTCAATGAGTAGTCTAGACTAATTCCAGGAACTGATGCTTCCCCTAAACTCCAGTAGCACACTCTGGCTCATGTGTGTTGATAGTCTGAGTACTTTATAGAACACTAATGAAGCAAAATAAAAAAAAATAGACAGATGAGGATCAGGTATGGTTGGTTCACAATAGAAATGCTTCCAATGTGTTCACAAAACTTAAAAATCTTTCTCCTTTTGAAGTCATTAAGCAGTGGAGCTGAAAATAAGCTGGCTGTTTATATAGAAGCAATGATCTTTTTTATTTAGTTTTATTTTTGAAGTATGAATACATTGTTAAATTTAAATAAGGGAAATTAAAACAAAAGGCTAATTTTTAGTATTGAAATATTTTGAAAAAATTCATATACAGATATTTGCAGGACAGCTAATACTCTTGTCTTGATAAGCAAAGAGGGCAAATAAGAAAAAGTTAATAGAAATCTGATCTAAGAATTTGAACAAAGGCCTCTTAACACTTTTATATCTATGTCTTTGCATATGTATGGGGAAAAAATTCTCAAGAGCAATATAAAACAAAATATGCATTACATGCAATTTAAAGTAAGTTTCATTTCAATGTTTGAATTGATAAAATACTGCAAATGGAACATAGCTGGGAAAGACCTAAAGAAAGATTTGAAATATTATTAAAATGGGCTTTGATGTCACTGAGGTAATTACTTTTCTCATGAAATAAGTACTGTACTTTACTAGTAAAAAGAGAGGATGACACTATTTTTCTCATTCGTAGTTGAAACATGATTTATCACAGTTCATTTCTGAGAATCTCATATTTTCTTGTCATATTTTGACCATGATTTAGAAAGAAAAAATTTACTTTTCAATTTAAAAGTAAGTGCACAATAATGCTAGCCTTTACTTTTATTAAAACTCACAATAAACTTGGAAGTAATTAAAGTTCAGTTTGCCTCACTTCTCAAACCAAGTCTAAGAAAGAGGAAATGAGAGGCCAAGAATAAAAGTCATTCACATTATCTGGGAATTATCATTCATGTCTGGAAAAATGAATGATAGTGTAGTAATCATATCTAAATTATGCTTAGACTTGTCATATATGTGTAGGTAGATAGACAGATAGGTAGATAGATAGATTTCTAATGGGAATCAGCTCATGTGATTATGGAGGCCAAGAATTCCTTTACAATCTGCTGTCAGCCAGCTGTGAGAACCAGGGAAGTGAGTGGTAGAATTCTAACTACCAATGTTGAAGAACCACGATCTCTGGTGTGACATTTGAGGGTGGTAGATGACATGTTTCAGCTCAATGAGAAAGGAAGAGAATGTGAACTTCTTCCACTTTTTTGTTCTCCCTGTGCCCTCTTCCTCAATACATTAGATGATGCCCATTCACACTGGTAAGGGTAAACCTACTTCATCTATTGGTCTATTGATTCAAATGCGATCTTTTCCAGAAACATCCTCACAGACACACAGAGGAATGATATTTTACCAGCTATCTGGGCATCGTTTAACTCAGCCAAGTTGGCACATAAAATTAACCACCCATTAGTGAAAGCCAAAATGCATTTCCAAATACATGATAGATACTTAAAACTATTTGAGATTAAATGAATGAATCAATGGATGAAATAAAAACAAGAATCAGATACGTGTTTTAGCCATAATGTTAAACTTT
>VMDO01031637.1:0-20047 GCA_007922755.1 Pedetes capensis
TTTTTTTTTTTGCGGTACTGGGGGTTGAACCCAGGGCCTCGTACCTGCATGCTCTGCAATTGCTGGACCACTGAGCTGCACCCCCAGCCCATTCTTTTCTTTTTTACTTTTTGAGACAGGGTCTCGCTAAGTTACGCAGACTGCCTCTGGTCTCGAACTTGCGATCCTCCTGCCTCCGTCTCCCAAGCTGCTGGGATGACAGGTGTGCCCTGTCTTCTTTGTCTTTTCTTCTTGGCCATGAGGCAAGCAGTTTGCTGTCCCGTGCATGCCCCACCATTGCCACACAGGACCCTGCCAGAGGCCCAGCATGCTGGATCCACCCAGTCTTGGACTAGAACCTTCAAAGAGGGGTTATCTCAGGCATTTTGCGATAGCAACAGGAAGCTGGCTAACACCGAAGCCGCACCCCACAGCTGCACGCCAGGCTGTTCCGTCTTTATGCTGCTCTGGAACAGGCATAGGGATGAGGATGGAGGAGAGATCAGTTGTCCTGGGCAGGGAGCGGGGAGATGATAACTGACTATAAAGGAGCTGCGAGAGGTAATCTGGGGACGGATGGGACCATTTGGGTTCTCTTTTGTGCTGGTGGTCACATGAGACTATGTCGCTGCTGTTAGGTGCTGTCCAGTCAGGCCCGACTCACAGCAACCCTATGTATAACAGAATGAAATACTCCCCAACACTGTGCCATGCACAAGATTATTTTATGTCTGAGTCCATTGTTGCAGCCACAACCTTTTGTAGACTTTTGACATGACATTATATGTCTGTCAAACTTCTACCCAGCAGGGTTTGGGATATACTTCGCTGGTACAGCCTCTGTCTAGCACGTGTGAGCATCCTCAGCCCTAGCAAAAACAAAACAAGACAAAACAAAATGCTGTATACCAAAAGTGAGTCCAAGTGGATTAAGGATTTAATTATGATTTAAAGGTCATATTACAACAAATTTAGTTATAGAGCTACTTGGTTTTTGAGTCGGACAGCCTCTCCTCCTACCTCTCCTCCTACCCAACAGAAGACTCCTACTGGGCAAGGGCAGACAATGGTCCTTGTAAGGCAAGAAGGCAAACAGCAATAAAGATAAGTGGAATAGTTCACACCAGGGTCTTCAGGCCACTTTTTGTAAAGGTGAAAGTAGCAGAGGGTTCTTTGCTATGATTATTCAGGAAGACTGGAAACTTCTGGGATTTTGGGGGGGCAAGGGGACTGTTTTCTTGAGGGTCTGTCTGCCTCCTTAGAGTTTCTGTTTGTGTGGCATTTAGCATGAGAGACTCCATTTTGGTTTGGTCTGGTGTGGGCTGCCTTTGGGGCTGTCTATCAGACAGGAATGGGCTGGGATTTAGCTCAGTTGGTAGAACACTGCTCTGCAGTCTCTGAGGTCCTAAGTTCAATTCCCAGCACCCCAAAAATGGGAGAAGGACGTGGCAACCCACTCCCAAGGCAATCTCGAAATAGTCATCCATTGAAAACCCTATGAGGGTTGCTATGAGTCGGATACCGACTCGAGGGCACCTAACAACAACATCAGATAGGAGGATAAAGATGTCCGTGTGCCCATTGTGATCTGGCTGAGGGCTACAAGTGTGGGTCCTTAGTACCTAGGCTGTGTTTGATGGCAGGAGCACAGGAGACCCTCAGCCTCCTTAGCTGGATGGAGAAGCCGGAGCGTTGCTGCTCCCCAGTACTTACTGGGTAGGATGATGAGACAGCAGAGGAGACTCCAGATGAGGGGGCAGGGAGGGGGGAGGCAGCCCAGGAGACCAGTGAGGCAGGGCTGCAGGAGGGAGTGACGGAGGTAGCCCAGCCAGACACAAGGCACCTCCAGGGAGCTGGGGAGGAGATCTGCTGGAGTGAGTTCAAAAGAGGATGGGGACAGGGACCAGAAGCAGCCCTTCTGGGACTGCTGCAGTGGTGAGCAGAGAATTAGGACATAGGTGACCTCCAAAGTGGGGTAGGAAGACAAAGATGCCCTTTTTCCCTCCCCCCCCCTTTTTAAAAATGGATGTCAGTAGGAAAAAATCCCAGAGAGAGGCACCATCAGCCCCCCTCCTTATATTCAAGGGCCAAAAACGATGTTTTAACTTTCAGAAAGTCAAGACAATGTGAGACTATGATTTTGCCAAATATCTAGCTCACAAAGATGGGACGGTCCTACATAGACTCCCTGTGAACGTCTCAGGCATTTAACACAGGGACTTGAAAGAGATTGAAAAATGAAGATGCCACATTGAAGACGAAGCTGTGCCTGATTGATGCCTTGGTATTTTCAGTTGTATCATATGCTTGTGAAAGTTGGACAGGGATTAAGGGAAACAGGAGAAGAATTGACACTTCAAATCATGGTGCTGGAGACGAATATACCATGAACTGTCAAAAGAACCAACAGTCCTGTCCTAGAAGTGTGCCCACAGCGCTCCTCGGAAGCAAGGATGGCCAGACTGCACCTTACATATCTTGGACATGTTGTCAGGAGGGACCAATCCCAGAAGGACGTCATGTTTGGGAGAGTGGCAGGTCAGTGAAAAAAAGGAAGACCCTTAATTAGATGGATTGACACAGTGGCTGCAACAGTGGACTTAAACACAAAAAAGATCATGCTCCAGGCACAGCGTGGGGCCATATTTTGTTCTGTTGTACATGAGGTGGCTGTGAGTCCCAGTGACTCTCTGCACTTAGCAACAGCAGGAGAAGAAAAACGTTATAGCTTCTGAGGAACCTGGTCATATAAGCTTTGTCCATGAGGTGGCGCTGTTGTGCCACAAAAGAAGACTTCCTTTCGCACTATTGCAAAACCCCAGCAACATTTTCCTTTCTCTCTTTTTTTAAAAGAGGTCATCCTCACCACCCCACCCCACCGCTAATTTTTCACCGAACTAAGAGAGTATGTCCCTCGTCTCCTTACCTGGCTTCTAATATTTACACTGCACACTTTTTCTTGAACCCAGTTGCTCGCAAAGTGAGTGGTCCCACCCTTTTCTCAGCATCTTCTCTGTAGCTATCTTATTCCTGAGGCTGATCCTGTCTCCTGGCTCTCTAGAAGACAGTTGTAGGGTGTGAAACCCATGCCAGCTCAAGCATGTTTTGTGGTGTAAACATGTATTAATGTTCGCGCATAGGTTTAAATCCTATGTGTGGATAGCAGGGCTTCAAACAAAACCCAAACCCGAAACTTGAGCCCAAACTTGAACCTGAAACTAAAGCGGAGCCCAGCTTTCAGCTTTTAATGTTTGTTTGTTTTTGCAACATCAGCTATTTATTTATTTATTTGAGGTACAGGGGGTTTGAGGGTTGAACCCAGGGCCTTGCGCTTGCATGCTCTACAAGTGCTGGACCACTGAGCTGCACCCTCGGCCCATTTTTTTACTTTTTGAGACAGGATCTTGCTAAGTTACACAGACTGCCTCTGGTCTCGAACTTGCAATCCTCCTGCCTCCGCCTTCCGAGCCGCTGGAATTATAGGCATGTGCCACCGTGCCTGGCAGTTATTTAAATTTTTTTTTAAATTGAAAAAAAAATTATTTGTCTAGCTACGCATAGTACTAAAACTTTAAACCCATACCAAACCCAAGCCCTGTAAATTTTAACATATTGTACCTGCACCTGAACCTGGACCCAATTTTAGAGGGTATGAAGCTCTACAAAAAAGCCACACACTGGGTTTTTATATAAGTTTTATTTTTCTCCCATGATAAGAACTTGGTGGAAGAGAACTAGCATTTCTTGTTGATTATATATATATATATATATATATATATATATATATATATATATATATTTTAATAAGCCTGCAGCTGTACCCCTGTGGCATCCGATCTCGTCAGATCTCGGAAGCTAAGCAGGGTCGGGCCTGGTTAGTACCTGGATGGGAGACCGCCTGGGAACACCAGAAGCTGTAGGCTTGGGAGAAGGACCTGGCAACCCCCTCCCAAAAATCAACCCGCCATTGAAAACCCTATGAACAGCAGAGAAGCACTGACAATAGTGTTTCCCCTGTGGTACAGAGGGTCGCTATGAGTCGGATACCGACTCGACGGCACCTAACAACAACAACAACAAATATTATTTATTTATTTTTATTTATTTTTTTACCGTGACCAACTGCAGAGTCAGCCAGCTGTCCATCGTGAAAGTCATGAGGTCCTTCCCATCTGGGAGACAGTCTTGAGTGAATTTGCCCTGGGATGGGTGGGCTGGCCAGTGTCCTGTGCACCTGCCCCAGGCACTGTCACTCACAGAGCATTGTGTGCTGTCACCTGGTGACACATTATTTAAACATAAAGCCCACGTTGACAGAGACTCAGCTTGTTTCGTCCATAAGAAGAGAGGGTTGAGCCCTGGGCTATGAAAGCCCCCAGTTAGAGTCAGTTATTGTAAGGTAAGTCTTCTCTTACCTTTGCCTGAGGTGTCAGTGAGCGGGGTGGGACTGCACATAGGTTAGTAACAAGATTACTATTTGGATAAATAGGCCTGGCCCTCAATTTCTCTGGGAGCACAGCCTCCATTCAGTAAGCCTGCAGCCGCAGCACTGTGGCGTCCGATCTGTAGGATCTCAGAAGCTAAGCAGTGTCAGCCTCGTTAGTACTTGGATGGGAGACACCTGGGAACACCGGGTGCTGTAGGCTTGGGAGAAGGACCTGGCAATCCACTCCCGAAAAACAATCAGCCACTGAAAACCCTATGGATAGCAGAGAAGCACCGACAATCCTGTTTTGCCTGTTGTACGTAGGTTTGCTGTGAGTCGGACACAGACTCGACAGCACCTAACAACACCACATTCAGTAAGCACTGCACGTGGGAGAGAGGCGTGTCCCCTGGCAGCCTCACCTGTACCTGGAATGTCTGAGCTGCTTCTCTGGAATCTTCCGGGCTTTTCCTAAGTACTTGAGGAGCTTGGGCCTCCGCCTGCCCTCACCAGCTGTGCAATTTTAGGTTTGCTTAGTTCTCTGAGCTTCCACCCACCAGGCCAGGGGCAGACTGAGTGGATGCTGTGCCACGTGTTGGACAGGAGACGGGCGCTTCCTTGTCCTTCCTGGAAGGTGGTGCTATGATACCCCCGGGGCGGGGCACGAGCAGGACAGAGGCCCCCAGAAATGCTTCAGTGTGCTCAGCTGGGATCGCTGGGCGGAGCTGGGACGGGGAGGCAGCTGGTCAGTTCCCCAGGTGGGAAGGAAGCGTGCTGGCGTCTAGCCCTCCTCGCCCTGTGGCTTTGAGAGGAGGAGCCAGCGCTGGGGAAGCCTGGGCTCAGCACCGGTGGCCTCGTTGGGGGCCCCCAAGGAGCAACCTGGAGGCAAGCAAGTGGGAGGAGTCAGAGCCTACAATGACCGAGCCGTTTCCGTCCCTGATCCCTGAGCAGCAAATCCGTTTCCGAGGAGCCTCCACGCACGGAATGCCAGGCAAGCGCATGATCTGATTATGCACAATGGGAAATGTCACACTGGGGGGAGCAAGGGGGCTTTCGTCGCTTCGCCTGAAAATCTCTCGCAGACATTTGCGGCAACCAGTCCGAGGGATTTCAGCCCGGTGGTTCACAGGTGGCTATTGTAGGCATTGATAGGCCAGGGCGGCGGGCGTGTGGCACAGCACTGGGAGAAGGAATACCGTGCTTAGATGCAACCGGCATCAAATCAAAAGTGTTTGTTAACTGCCTCTGTACTTGACACACACAAACTTCTTTCTCCTGTCGTGATTCCCAAAAGACTGTGGTGTGACTAGCCACGCAGCGTTTACTTTGTATCAAGCGTTGTATATCGTGTGGAGATGACGTAAACTCCCTGGGAGGATGTGTGTAGGTTCTGTGCAGACACCATGCCGTTTTATATGAGGGAATTGAGCACCCTTGGAGTTTGGTATCCTCAGAAGGTTCTTGACGGCACCTAACAATGACAGAAGGTTCTGGACCCTGTCCTCCGTCGATACTGAAGGATGACTCTGTTGTAGGTGGAGGTCATGTGGTTTTGATGTGATTTGTTTCTTGTCGAGGTAACTGGCCATCTCCCTGGTAGGAAACCGTGGCAGGCATGAAAGGCAGAGGTCTTTCACTAACAGGTGTTGGTAAGGATATGGGAGAAATCAGAGCCTTGCTGTGTCGCTGATGGAAATGTGAAATGGTGCCGCCATTTCTGAAAACTTTCCGACCGTTCCTTCAGAGGTTGAACATGGAATAGCCATAGGACCCTGTCATTCCACTCCTCAGTACATACCCCAAAGCATAGAAAACGTGTATATTCTCACAGAAGCTTGTATGTGAACGACTTTCAGGAGCATTGGTCATAATAGCCCAAAATGGGAACGACCCAAATGTAAAACAACTGGTGAATGGATAAGGGAAACGTAATATGTACATGCAGTGAAGTATTACTTGGCAGTAAAAAAGAAATGGAATACTGAAACATGCGATCACATGGATAAATCTGGAAAACGTTATGCTAAATGAAAGAAGTAGACACAAAAGCCCACATATTTTATGATTCTATTCCCCATGGAATAGGCCAGAACAGACAAATCCATACAGATAGAAAGTTGATGAGCTGTTGCCTAAGGCTAGGGTATTCCTGGTGTTGGAGTGGAATGAGGAGCGTCTGGCAGAGGGGATCAGGATTCTATCTGGGATGGAAGTGTTTTAAAATTGATGATGGTGATGCTTGAACAACTCTGTGAATATCCTGAAAACCATTGGGCTGTATACTTTGGGGGTAGGTGAATTATATATCAAGAAAGATGTTGAACAATTCAGTTTCCATTAGCTCATTCTTGACACCAACTGCTTGCCTCCTTGATGGGCAATTTCACATGTGTTATATAACACACTCAAAACCCCCCAGGGTCAGTGGCCATCCCCATTCTGAAGACAAAGAAACAGAGATTCAGTGTGACGTGCCCAGCGTTTCACGGCTGTGCAGGGCAGAGTTGGGAGGCTGGCTCTGGTTCCCATCTTTGCCACTAGGGGGCAGCCTGAGGGTGCACTGTGGAGTCATCTGCCTGAGGAGACCTCTCTGCTGTGAGCAAGCTAGCTCTCCTCTCTTGAGCCTCAGTTTCCTCATATGTAAAATGGGAGCAATTGTTGTGTTTTAGGTGGTTATTGTGCAGCTTAAGAGTAAGTCCCCCAAAGGGCCTTATCTAGAGTTTTAGTCCGCTTTGTGCAGCTAAACAAAATGCCTGAGACTGGGTCATGGATAAACAATAGCAGCTTATTTGGCTCATAGTTATGGAAGCTGAGAACATCAAGATCAAGGGCAAAAGAGAGAAAGAGACAGAGAGAGAAGAGACAGCACGACAGAGAAAGGGAGATAGACAGATATAGTGGAAGTCATTCTTTTACAAGGACCCCATTGCTGAGGTAAAGGCGCTAATCCATTCATGTGAGCACAGCCCTCATGACTTAATCATGTTTTAAGAGTCTCACCTCTCAACACAAGAACTTTAGAGTGCTGCTCTGCATGTTCAGAGGCCCTGGGTTCGATCCCCAGCACAGCAAAAATGGGAGCAGGACCTGGCAGCCCACTCTCGAAACAATCAGCCATCGAAATCCCTATGAATAGCAGAGACGCTGAGCATGGCACAGGGTGGAGGAATGTCTTGTCCTGTGGCACACAGGGTGGCCATGAGTCAGACCTGAGTTGATGGCACCTGATGATGACTAACGAAGGCAGTGACTCTAAGGACAGTGACACGAGGATCAGACAGTACTGCAGGGACAGAGCCGGCCAGGTGCGTAGGCACACGTGGATGGCTGGGGCATTCTCAAACCCGGAGCAAGAGGGCTTTGTCCCCAGTGCCCTGGGGGTAGACAGAGGTGATGATCGAGACAAACATTTCTGTTCTAAAGACCAAGGCCCTGACTGCCACCCCAGCCCACAAACCCCCTCTGCCGCTGGATGCCCAAGGTTCTTCTGGAAGGAATCTTCCAGAGGCACGGAGCCAAGCTCCGGGCACAGCTTTGGCATTGAGGTGACCCGCTTTTGATTCACAGTGCTGGGATCAAACCAGGGACTCAAGTAAGCTGGGCAGGTGCTGTACCATTGAGTGGCACCTTAGTCTTCTTTTTCTCCTATTATTTAGCTTTCTCTCTCCTTATATCTGTTTCCTCCCACGTACAAATGAGACAGCCACATGTGGCAAGCAGGCATGGGCTGGAAGCCCAGTTCTACCACTTGCCTGCTGCGTGGCCACAGGCAAATTAGCTCCCTCTCTGAGCCCCTGTTAGTTTGCTTGTAAAATCAGCTGATGGTGCTGCCCCTGAGGGTGGGGGCCACAGCTACAGAGTAGGTTCTTGTAAAGCCTGGGCTCTGTAGGTGTCCTAGAGGAGTGGAGGGAGGGCCCCCTCAGGGGTGTGATGGCCCCTGTGCTCCCTGCCTGCCCCGTCCCTGGGGCTCCCCATTCTCACAGCAGGGAGGTTTGGAAGGCATTCCACAGGGTTTGTGTGGGGACCTGGGTGGCCTGATGCTGATTAGAGGCTCTGGTGTGGGTGGTCTCCGAGGGTTACTGCTCCTTGGGGGGGGGGGGTGACACCAGCAGCCTGGGCTTCCAGCCGTGACAAGGCTCTCGCAGGAGGAACTGGAAAGGGGCTTTGCTTCCCTTGAAGCCAACTTGGGGAGCCTGTTTCCCACTGTGGGGTGATGGCTCCCCCAGGCCTTTGACTCCCTGCTCCACCCATCCCTTCCTCCAAGGGGTCAAAGCAGTGTGGGGTGTGGACCCCCTTTACCTACACCTTCTCCCTGCGAGTGAGATGTCAATGCGTCGTTGCTCTGGGCACATTAACAAAAGCTCCTCCCGTGGGACACTCAGTGAACACAGGAGACACCTCCCACAGGGAATGGCAGAGCTTCAGAGGCTGGCCGACCTGGGTTCCATTCTAGGCTGCTTCATTCAGTGTGGAGGTAAAAGCTGTGTGACCTCAGGCAAGTCCCTTGCCGGTTCTGAACCCTGCTTCCTCATCTATAAAACTCTACCTGATTGTGACTGGAAAGATCCGAGACAATTTATGAAATATAAATCTCCTATAGTATCTGGTGTGTGGGGGGGGGCCTGGGATTTAGCTCAGTGGGTAGAGCGCTGCTCTGCAGTCTCTGAGGTCCCGAGTTCAATTCCCAGCACCGAAAAAAAGGGAGAAGGACCTGGCAACCCACTCCCGAGGCAATCCCGACACAGCCATTGAAAACTGGATAAGGGTCATTATGAGTCGGAAACAACTCGATGGCACCTAACAACAACAACATAGTATCTAGGATATACGAGGTAATGATTAGACAGACACAAGTCATTATTGGTATAAATGGGACAAATGGTGAATCCCTCTCTCTCTTGCCTGGTGCATGTAGAATGGATAGAGCCTTCTGTGACCTGCCTTGGCAGAGGACCCACATGTGCCGGGGTGGCCCCAAATTTCACCATCAAATGAGGTTGCTTGACTCACACACCTCTTTATTCTGGGCTTGGGATTCTGACAGAAATTTGTTGTTGTCACGTGCCATTGAGTCGTATTCGACTCATAACAACCCTCATAGGGTTTTCAATGGCTGATGGTTTGGGATTGCCTTGGGAGTGGATTGCCACGTCCTTCTCCCATTTTTGTGATGCTGGGAATTGAACTCGGGATCTCAGAGACTGCAGAGTGGCGCTCTACCAACTGAGCTAAATCCCAGCCCCGACAGAAGGTTGGGCCCCTATAATTCCTTCCTCCCTCTCTTCCTTCCTTCCCTTTCCTTCTCCTTCCTTCCTTCCTTCCCTCCCTCCTTCCTTCCTTCCTTCCTTCCCTCCCTTCTTGCTGAGGATGGCACCCAGAGCCTTACCCATGCCAGCATGTGCTCCACCACTAAGCTCCACCCCCAGCCCTGCCCTATAATTTGTCCTCTAGTGATAGACTTTTAGAGGCAGGAAGACATTTAGAAGTGACCTGCCCCAACCTTTTCGTTTCTGATGAAGAGGAACCCAGATCAGGACATCAAGCCTGAGCGCTAATTAGGAAATTGCGGTCGGGACTGAATTTACGGAACACACGCTGTGTGCCCAGAGCTGTGGGGAACCCCTGAGCTCACTCTTAGGGACTCTTTCCAACTGCCTCTCTGGGCTCCGTCAGAGAAGCCGCCTCCAGCCAGCCATATGGAAGGGGCGAGCACACAGTAGGTGTTCGGAAAGTGCATGGGAATCGTGCGCAGCAGGTGCCAGGGCTGTGCGGCTACTCTCTCTGCTTTCCCGCAGCCCCAGGGTCTGGCGTGGTGGGGTGGAGAAGGAGTCCCAGACAGCCGCAATCTGCACGTGTTCTCGAAGCCTGGCTGGGGTCATACTGTGCCCGGCAGTGAAACAGTGTAGGGAGGAACCAGGCAGCCTGTTGTTTCGGATCAGCTTTGCGTCTGGCCTCCATTCATAAAGCGGCTGCAGGGAGAGTACAGAAAGAACTTTGCACTTGAGTCCCTAGCACGCCTGGAATCAGCGCTGGGAGGTTTCGGAGGCCCGCCAGTCGCCAGCGTTCAGCCACAGTCCCTAGCTCCAGGCGTTCTCTGTCGGAAACAGACATCGGTCTTTATTTGGGTATGACCGTTTCACAGCAGGGTTACGTGCTCGCGTGTCCTCGATAGCAAATCATTTTTGGTGATGATAGACATAAGCTCAAGAGGAGGCCGCCCCAGACCGGGTACTTCATAAATCGTCTAGGGGTCGGGGGGAGGTTGCTTTGTCCTAGAATCTGGGAGTGGAGGATGATCCCCAATGTGCCCCTTGGGACTAGCAGTCTGTTATAAGATACCAGTCTACTTTAGGCCTTGCCAGGGCCAGCCCAAGAGTCATCTCTGCCTTTTCACTCTCAATCTGCAACGTCTTTGCTGTGAAAAGGGACCATCCTTGATACCTTCTGATTGTCATTGTTAGGTGCCATCGAGTCAGATCTGACTTACAGTGACCCTAAGTACAGCAAAACAAAACACTACCCAACACTGTGCCATGCACACGATCTCTTTATGTTTGAGCCCATTGTTGCAGCCACTATATTTCTTCTTATTTTGGTTGTTGTTGTTGTTACATGCCATTGAGTTGGTATCTGACTCATAGCGACCCTCATAGGGTTTTCAATGGCTGACTGTTTCGGGATTGCCTTGGGAGTAGGTTGCCACGTCCTTCTCCCATTTTGCGGTGCTGGGAATCGAACTCAGGACCTCAGAGACTGCAGTGCGGTGCTCTACCAACTGAGCTAAATCCCAGCCGCACAAATTACTAAAAGAAGAGAATTAAAGTGTCTGGCACTTTTTCCATTTCCGTTGATTATTCGGGACCTCAGAGACTGCAGAGCAGCTCCCTACCAACTGAGCTAAACCCCAGCCCTTCTTATTTTGATTAAGGTATCCTGAATCCGTCTAGTCTACAGCTATAGTACTATGGCATCCCATCTCGTCAGATCTTGGAAGCTAAGCAGGGTCAGGCCTGGTTAGTCCTTGGACAGAAGACCACCTGAGAACACCAAATGCTGTAGCCTTGGGAAAGGGACCCAGCAGCCCATTCCCAAAATAATCAGCCATTGAAAACTGTATGAATGGCAGAGAAGCACTGGCAATAGTGCCAGGCAGGGCGCAGTACCAGGTAGAGTTTCATCGGTTGTACGTAAGGTCACTGTGAGTTGAACCTGACTCCACAGAACCTAACAACAACAACAACAACAAATCTGTCTCAGTGTGCTAATACATTGCTGTTTGCTTTTTTTTTTTCCCCCTTGTCCCTCTAGTCTTAGAGGTTGAACCCAGGGCTTTTGCATGTACTTTGCAAGTGCTCTACCACTGGGGCTGGACCCCCAGCCCAGTTTTAAAAAATTATCTTTTATTTTTCTTTAGACAGGGTGTTGCTAAGTTCCACAGGCTGCCTCTGGCCTCAAACTCACGATCCTCCTGCTTCTGCCTCCCGAGTTGCTGGGATTACAGATGTGTGCCACGGCACCCACCGTATAACTGCTTTTAATAACAACATCTGAATCATTTAAAGCCTTCATGTCCGCACTTTCAGAGATCTCCCCCTGAAGAGGCCTCATGCTTTTCTCTCCTTCAGGTCCAGGGCTATGAGCTGGGTGTCCCTCGCCACTCTGACAGTTAGTTGTCTTGATGTTTTTTCCTGTTGTTTCCAGATTGCTTATGCACGGGATCCATGGTTTTCCACACTGCTTGGTGCTTTCGCTGCCCTTCACTTTAATATTGCTCTTTGGATACCGCCATTTATTTCAAACCCTTTCCTCCAGCAGACCGTGTGCCCCATGGGGGCAGGGCCACGTGGGTTCTGTTCATCTTTACATTCCCAGGTCTAGAGCATAGATGCCCGAGGAGTAATGCCCAGATAAACTTTAGTCCATGAGTGAACCTGAATTATGAACAAATAATTCAAATTTTAATTAATGTTCTTTCAAACATTTTGTATAGCAATGGAGAAAATAATAGTTTCCAAGGAGCTTAATAACTTAGAACTCGAAGTCATGGCAGACATGCTTTACTGTAACGGTGGAGATTGCTCTGTGGAAGTGAGTGGGAGACGAGCCCCAGTGCATCAATGGTTAGACTCACTTCTGAATGGGCTATCACACAACTCCCATGATTGGAGCACTGAAAAGGGATTTTTCATTATTCTTAATAATTGAATAATCTTCCCAAGTTGCTCCTTCCAGTTAAGTTCGGACCAGAAGCCCTGACTCTATGACATCTAGTGACTTCACTGCTTATCTGAGAATCCTCTCATCTCCAATTGATTTGTACTTATGTTACTATAGATCTCACAAAGAGGAGTTTTTAATTATATGCATGCATATGTTTTCCTGGTAAGAACATATAATGAGGAATTTTGATTCACCAACACTTTTTCTTTGGCTACATTATTATTTCAGTATCCCCTGAATAAATTCCGAGGCCCCAAATCCATTAATGTTACTGAGCACATTCTGTGGAATATATCGTGATTATTAAACGTATAAACCGTGTAGACTCATGGCACATTTGTCGGCGTGGAGGCAAAATTACCCACCAAAGCTTTCAATATGGTGGTCTGTTGTTTGCATTTAACCTGCAGATGTGTTTTATGGGGCTGCTGTAGTGGTTAAAACATATGAGCCAATATTTGAAAATCAGGAGATTTTACATAAAATCTGGGTTTCTGGAAAATCAGCATACCTCTGTGCAGGCAGCTGTGGCCAGGCGGCTTTCCATACGTTGTGCCTGTCCATGTGTGCAGGCTCAACTCTTCTCTCCCCGTTCATTTTGCGTTGGTGGCTTAAGTTCCTGGAAGTGTGGCAATAGGGCTACTTTGTTTTCTTGTTTCAAATTTTAATTAATGTTCTTTCAAAAATTTTGCTTAGCCATGGAGAAAAAATCGTTTCAGAGGAGCTTAACTTATTGGCATAAGGATTAATCTGTGTATATTCTTCTTAGTTAAATTGTACTTACAGAATTAGTAAAAAAAGAAATTAGAACAGTTAGAGGAAGAGAAATGAAATGATAGTGGGTTCGCCTGCCAGAGGCTTTCTTGGTCACTCCTTTGTTAGTGAGTTGAGTTATCCTGTGTTTGGCTTGTGGTTTCTGGTGTTGCCAGATGTAAGAATGCCCCCGAGTGATGCAGTGGGGAGGCGGTCGCATGACCAACATCTCCTTTTTCATCCGGGGGAGGACGGGCCGTCACAGCGCTGGGATGGCTCTCAAGTCCCCCGTGGGTTCTTTCAGCTCCAGCCACATCTGTGTCTGGGATAGATGTGGGGTGACGATGAACTAGCTGTGATTGAGGAAGGATGGTAGACACCCACGCTAAGCCGAGAGGACTCTGGGAACGTCATTTCATCATGAGTGCCAAACAACTGCCGTCACTGGAAATTTTAGTATTTTCAGCGTTATTATGTTTCATGTAAAGAGGTGCTCACTGTGCAAGGCAAGGAATTTTTTCAGGGTAGATGTTACTGAGAATACAGCAGTCTCTCTTCCTTATCCTCAGGAGTCCCAAGACCCCCAGTGAGAGGCTGAAAAAGCAGATAGTACTGAGTCACACTACACAGACTGATTTTCCTATACATGCATACTTATGATAAACTTGTAAATTAGGCACAGTAAGTTATTAATGACAACAACTACAAATAAAATAGAACAAGTATAAAAATGTACTGTGATAAAGTCACCAGCCTCATTACGCTTCCACTTTGCAGCCATTGGTAAGTAGAATAAAGGTTGCTAGCACACAAGCACTGGGACTCTGTGATAGTCCACCAGATCACTGAGAGAACTACTAAGTGATTAACAGGTGGGTAGTGTATACAGCATGGACACGCCACGCAGAGGGATGACTCATATCCCAGGTGGGAAGGAAGGGACTTGTATGAGATTTCGTCATGCTACTCAGAATGGCATGCAATTTAAAACTTATGAATTATTTATTTCTGGAATTTTCCATGCAGGCAACAAACCATGGCAAGCAAAACCGTTGTAAGGTGGATGACTGTATACTTATTTAGGCAAAACTGTTTCTAATGGCATGAGCGGACAAAAGCCCACCTTTCCCTGACAGACATATAAAATTTAACTTGCGGGGGATACAATGCGCTATAGAAGGAAGGTTCCCCTTAAAGACTCACAACACTCATTCAAAATGGTTATGAGTTTTGTGTTTGTTATGCCAGCGGACGAGAGCTTCTCACCTTGGTGAACCTATATGACATTCGGGGAGAAATAATTCTTTGTTATGGGGAGTCGTCCTGGGCCCTATAGAATATGAACAGCATCTTTGGAGTAACATGCTGCAGACATTAGGAGCGACCCCTCTTCCCTATGGTGTTACAACCAAAAGGGTCTCTGCTTCGCTAAGTACCCCTTAGGCGCCAACTCACTCCCACTGCTGGGGACCTGCTGAGACCTTTTGATTTTGCCCAAACAGCTCATCCAAGGTCTCAGAAGGGACTTGTTGTTAGGTGCCATCGTCGAGTCGTGTATGACTCATAGCAACCTTCATAGGGTTTTCAATGGCTGACTGTTTCGGGATTGCCTTGCGAGTGGGTTGCCACGTCCTTCTCCCATTTTTGTGGTGCTGGGAATGGAACTCAGGACCTCAGAGACTGCAGAGCGGCGCTCTACCAACTGAGCTAAATCCCAGCCCCGAAAGGGACTTAGAAGGGAGGAAAACCACCTTCCATCTCCTCTCTGGACCCCTCAAGGGCAATGGCTCCCTTTTTAAATCTACACAAAGAGCCTGCTTGCTTTTCCTGTCCCATCACTGGGTCAGGCGCTTCACCTTTCCTAGCCCTGCTTCCTTCCTTTTTTTTTTTTTTTTGCGGTACTGGGGGTTGAATCCAGGGCCTGGCGCCTGCATGCTCTGCAAGTGCTGGACCACTGAGCTGCACCTCAGCCCATTTTTTTTTTTTACTTTTTGAGACAGGGTCTCTCTAAGTTACACAGACTACCTCTGGTCTCGAACTTGCGATCCTCCCGCCTCTGCCTCCCAAGCCGCTGGGATTACAGGCATGTGCCACGACACCCGGTCCTGCTTCCTTTCTTCAAGCACAGGACCGGAGACCTCCCTGCTAGGGGCAGTGAGAGGCCTGAATGAGATACCATGTGAACGGGCTGGGGTTCTTCTCATTGCTCCCCGCTGCCTGAGCCCAATCCCCTGCAGAGGAAGGGTCTGGTTTTGGTAAAACGCAAGCTAGGCTGTGCTGGACAACAAAGTTCTGTCTCCTCTTCAGCCAGTCAACTGACCCTGGGGCTTGGATGCTGAGCTGCCAGGCAAGGGCTTGGTTTTTGAGCTCCGTTCTCCACACTGGGAGGACCTGATAGTCTCTGGGAGGGCAGAGTGAGGATGCTTCCGGAGCTCGCCTGAATGGTACCATGGTGATCCAGGGCTCTGACCAATGGCCACATAGATGGAGTTTGTTCCACCCTGCAGCACCATCTTGAGATTGCCATTTTGTACTGCACTTTAATGGCATCTGCATCCAAATACAAATAAAGCGTATTCATTTTTCTGATTCTTGTAAGAAAACCCCAAACCACAAGATTGTGTTCAAAGCTCCAAAAGCAATGGCTCGAGGGCCCCCTTCTGCAGCTCCTTCCCCTCCATCTCATGAGTACGGCAGCTCACAGCCCACTCATCTGAGGCCGAGAGACAGGTGGCCGAGGGACACAGCAGCGTGCAATGGTCTCTTCAGTGCCCCTGCTCCTACCCAAAGACCAACCAGCCTCTCAGACAAGGACCTGCTTTGTGGTCAGCAGGCTCCGTGGGCATTGAATCCCTTTGCTTCTCCTCCCATTTGGATTGGGAATTGTGTCTAGGAGACAGTGCCGGCTGAAGAAATGTCAACTCCTCTCTACACACAAAGAAAGTAGTTTGTGTGCACAAGTGTGTGTTTCCAAGGAATCTCTCAGCTCTTTGCAGCAGGCTCGTGAACGTGTTATCAGTGAGTGCACAAGAATAAAGAGAAAGTTGGGGAAACTTGTACTTTGTTTTCATGCATATCAAAACTATAATGAAAACGTTAGATTTATTTACATATACAGATCATCCCCTGAATTGTGATGGTTCAACTTATCGTGTTTTGACTTAATGATGGTAGAAACCATACTTGTGAATCAATCTCCCTTCCTTCCTTCCTCTCTTCCTTCCTCTCTTCCTTCCTTCCTTCCTTTCTTTTTTCTTTCTTTCTTTTTTCTTTCTTTCTTCTTTCTTCCTTCCTTCCTTCCCCCCTCTCTCTCTCTCTCTCTCTCTCTCTCTCTTTCTTTCTCTCCTTCCTCCCTCCATTCCTCCCTCCCTTCCTTCCTTCCTTCTTTCTCTTTGTTTGGCAGAAGGATAGGTTTATTCAGTTTAGAGAATCACAGTCCATGGTGGCCGGGAGGCCTGGGGCGTGGTGAAGAAGCTGCTGGTATGATCTGTGCCACAGGAATTTACATGATGGTGACCAGGAGCAGAGAGAGACGAGAACTGGAGGCCTTGCATAAAACCTCCAAAGGCCTTGCCCCAGGGCCCTGCTTTTACAAGCTAGGTCTCCCCTCCTAGAGTTCCACAGCCTCCACAGACAGCACCACCAGCTGGAGACTAACCATTTAAACACACAACCTCTGGGGGAGGTTTTAGAATCAAACCATAGCCCTCTGCTCCTGGTGCCCAAAGGCCTATGGCCCTCTCGTGATACAAAATGCATTCAGTCCAACTGTAAGAGTTCCCACAGTCTTAATAGTCTCAACTGTGTTCCAAAGTCCATGTCCCAAGTCTCTACTGAAACTCAAGGAAAGCTTAGCTGTGGGCTCCTGCAAAACAAAAAACAAGTTACATTCTGCCAGCATACAAAGACATAGAGTAAGCATTCTCATTCCAAAAAGGAGGAATGGGGGCGAAGCAAAGAAAGATCAGTCAAAAGCAAGAGCAAAGTCCAGCAGGGCACACACATCCTGCAGCTCCATGTCTGGCATCTGGCGCACACAATGGCATCATCTGAGCTTGAACAGCCTTGCCATGGGATGCACACATGGCCCTCTTGGGCTGGTTCCACCCATCGCTGGTAGCTTTCCTTGGCAGATGTTGACATCTCCAGTGTCCTGGGGTCGCCATTGCACCTTAGGCTCCACCCACAGAGCTTCACACACCAGCCATTCAGGGTCTCTCCACAAGGAATCTGATCTTGGTACACACTGCCTGGCTTCCTAGGCTATTGTCTGGAACCTGAGTGGCAGCCTCCCTGACCCCTTAACTCTTGTATTCAGCATGTCTGCAAAACCGTACCCCATGTGAACAACACCAAGGTCTGCTGCCAGCTTGAGCGGTAGCTCGGCCCCATTGGACCATGGCTGCAGCAGCAGCCTCTGTGTGTCCAGGCTAGCAAAGCATGTCCCTGGGCAGTCTGTTGCCAGCAGGACACCCAAGAGGCGCTCACTTTTCAGACACCCTTTTTTCTTTCTTTTAATTTTTTTTTCCAGTACTAAGGAGTTGAACCTACTGAGCTGCACCATTTTTTATCCTGCATCAGGGCCTCACTAAGTAACACAGGCTGCCTCAAACTTGGGATCCTCCTACCTCTGCCTCCCAAGTTGCTAGGATTATAAAGACTTTTGCTACTACTCTTGCTCAGCCAGACACTCTCTTTTCAAAGGAAAGTCTTTCAAATGAGTTTGCGATTTCACACCCTGGGGCCTTTGATCGGAAAGGTCTGGTCAACTCCTGCCAGGGCTTTCCCATTATTCCACTTGGAAATGCCTTTTTTTTTTTTTAAATGCCATACTTGGGGGTTGAACCTGGGGCCTCACACATACTTTACAAATGCTGTACCATAGTGCTGTACCTCTAGGCCATTTTAAAATTTTTATCTTTAGAGAAGGTCTTGCTGAGTTATGTAGGCAGCTTCTGGCCTTGAACTTAGGATCCTCCTGCCCCACCTCCTGAGTATTGAGATTATGGGTGTGTGCAATTGTACCTAGTGGAAATGCAGGGCTTTTACCAGCACTTATCTGTTTAATGATCACAGCCCCCTTGACCACACTCACCTTGTCCACAACTTGAAATGCAGTGGATTTTTTGGATCATTTCCTAGGCTGTGAAACAGGTTGACCCTCTCTCTGGGTGCTGGGCAGGAGCAGTGAGCTGCAGTTCCCAGTTAGCCCTGTGATCAGAAAAGGACATTCTACATTGTGCTGTATTGCTAAGATATGATATGCAGGAAATTAGGTGGATTAAATGCATTTTCTATTTATGATGAGCTTATCAGGTTGTTACCCTAGCATAAGCCAAGAATCACCTCTATATGCTTATATGTATGTAGATTATCTCAGAAGACACGACAGAGGATCGCTTCTGAGCTAAAGAGCACTGTGGAGGGAGGGAGATTTACAGACACAGTTTCACCATGTATATTTGTGTGTATAAACCATTGCGTATCTATTACATGCATGTATTCATTTAAAATAGAATAAGGTATAAGACCAAATGACAAATTTAAAAAGCTAAAACTTGGCACAGAAACTTTCTAAGGAAGGCAGAAAGAAGGAAATTTGAGGTGGTTTGTAGAGAGATATTTAACAGCATAGAGGAAACTGGGGGCAAAGGAAAACACAGAGAAACATGTGAGAGACATAGGAAAGAGTTCTAGTTTTGGAAGCAAGCTGAGTTTGGGAATTTTCTTATGGCCAAGGTAAGAGTGAGATGAGATCATTATCACTATGATTTGAAGTCCAGTTAGAAGCTAGTTGGTGACTAGGGGATGGCCCTATGGGATCAGAATCTGACTTTAGGAACTCTCCTCTAACAAATATACTGTTGTTGGGTAGTGTGGAATTGGATCTGGCTTATAGCGATCCTATGTACAACAGAATGAAACAGTACCCAACACTGTGCCGTGCATGTGATCTCTTTATGTTTGAGCCCAATGTTGCAGCCACTATGTTTCTTCTCATTTTGAGTCGTGCCACATCAGCAAAAGGAGGTCCAAGGAGCTTTCCTCCATTCTCATCATTAAGGTCGATTCTACTCTGAGGAGGCAACTCTTCCCCAGTCGTTTCTTGATTGCCTTCCAGCCTGGGGGACTCATTTTCTGGCACTCTACCTGACAGTGCTTCTCTGCTATTCATAGGGTTTTCCATGGCTAATTGTTTCAGGAGTGGGCTTCCAGGTCTTTTTTCCTAGTCTGTCTTGGTCTGGAAGTGCAGCTGAAACCTGTCCAGCATGGGTGGTCCTGCTGGTATCTGAAATACCAGTGGCATAGCTTTCAGCATCACAGCAACATGCAAGTGCCCACATCACAACAAGCTGGCAAACACGTGGAGGAATAAATGTGCTAGTAACCATCAAGTTGTGGTTGTCTGTAAGGCTCCTCACTGTGGGCTTCAGGTTGGTGCCCATGTGAGGCTCAGTGGGGGCAACTCTCTGCGGGTCAGGAAGTCCTTTCCAAGTACTTAGCTCCCCGGTGGGCTGGTGAGCCAGGAGTGGAATTCTGAGTGAATGAGATTGCATATCTTGGGGTAGTCTTTCTTGAAAATTCTTTCTTAAAATTTAGCTGTGATAGCCGGGCGTGGTGGCGCATGCCTATAATACCAGCGGCTTGAGAGGTGGAGGGGGGAGGATC